>NMRA01000278.1:58842-108443 GCA_002633005.1 Phoronis australis
ATGGCAGGTAGAGCTTCATATGTTTCATTGTTGAGTTAAAAATAGTGCTGCTATCAGGGTTTGAATTTGAAACAATGTGAAATATGTCCTTGGTTTAGCCAATGGGCTTATAATCTTTAACAAGCTCACTGATTCTTGTGGCCATTTGGTCAAGTCAGTGTAAAGCTTCTTGATTTTGCTAGAAGTTTCAAAAATTACACGCGAAAGTATACATGTGAGATTAAACTTTCAGTTCTAACCCTGGTTGTGCCGGCTAAATGTCCATGAAACATTAGTAAGAAGTTCTATGCTGGCTGGAGACAGCTATTTAGAATACAACTAGCTCTGCTCATTATGTAGAGTTGTGCATTTTCTTATCAGATTAACGAATTAAAAAATGAAAAGTTCATTAAAGTAATGGGAATTGTAGTTTATTGCAGTTGCCAACAGTTTCATCATTTGATAAAAATATTAATTAATTTGTCATAGAACTTGAACTAAAAAGTTACAGGATACGATACCTTGTTAGCCTGAACTGCCCTGAAGTCCAACTTTTATTAACACATTAAGTTTTGTCATATGCATGGTTTGTTCTAGATTGTGACAGCATGATAGGTGACCATGTGCATGTTTTGTATTCAAGTTGTATAGAATAAAATTGTTTTGAATGTCGCGAATCCAGGATTAAAACTTCATTCAAAACACTATGTGGAAAACTGACCCACTGCAGTGCATGCTTGAAGTAAACGTGCAGACTAGTCTTGCACTTGAATCCTGGAGAGTGATTGGTTAAATTTTGAGTTTGAAGACTATTTTCTAGGCTCTGTATATAAGTCAGGAAGTTTTACAAATCAGCGTTGTATAAACAGCACGATAAATTTCCAGCAAGTTAAGTTGTCTTATACTGATAGCTTTTACCCATCTGTTATTAAATTTTTTTGTCTTTATTGCAGAGTGTGCCTTCAACAATCGTTGGATAAGGAAGGCTACCCAGACAACGCAACGTACGCACTTACGAACTGCAGCTCATGAACCTATGAATTCAGTTATCTGAGCTCAGAAATGCGCGCTTGTAGTCACAAAACATGGATTATTTGCCTGTGAAGCTAAGCGAGCAGATCCAGCTAAAGAAGATTAAGTGTCTTGTGGTCTACCATAGGGCCCTTTCACATTGACTTAACTCTTGTCTGAGCGGAGCATCGGCGTACACTGCGAAGTTAACTGGACCGTTCATTCTGGCTTCCGTAGTTAATGAACTTCAAAGTAAACAGTAGGTGATGCTGTCGTGATCGAAGGTATCGCAAGGTAGCACTGCACGCTAAGATGTGACAACTTGGGAACATTTACATGTGTTAATTGACATAAAACGTATTTTTAAATTGATTGGTGATTATTATAGCAAGGTATAAGCAACTATTAGCCATCACACTACTGTGAATTTGTTAATGATAACAGTGGCCCCTGGCAATAACTTCGATAGGACTGAAGTTGATCGTTTATACTGCGTGGCAGCATTGACGCTAAGCAATTAAATCCACCTGTTTAGTGCGAAGTTAACTGGCGCTGTTAACTTCCTTCCAGGACCAAAGTTTAAGCGTTCAAACTGACATTAACTCCCAAAAACGTCGACGCGTCTATGTTAGTATGAAAGGCCCTATATGTGTATGAAGTTCAGTAGCTTTAAATTACAGGAAAAAGAATATTTTTGTGGTCAAAGGTCTAAGTTTTCTAATTTCCATCTCGTATAACCAGGTTGTACTTAGGGTTACTTTTAGTGAAACTTGTTTGCACCATGGAGTGTATTGGATTTACTGTTATTATGATTGTCAACAAAACGAAACTTTGACTTTTAAATTGATATTTTTAAGGTTGCAAACAATTATAGGTGATTCTAGTCATTTCTAGGCACTATTTCTAGCATAAGGATTGTACTTCCCAAAATCAGACCCGTGGCCATTGTCGATAAACTTTTAGTTACCTGTTACGTTTTATGTTATGCTTTTGTCTCTGCGGATATTCTTGGATTTTGCATATTAAGTGATTTGTTATTCTTGGTGTCATTGCTGTAATTTTAGTTGAAAAAGTCTGCTGTTGAAACGTAGACTTTTGTTGTAGTCCTTCCTGGCTATGTAATCACATTTTCTTTGGTTTTGTTTCATGATTTGGTAGTGATTTCTCTGTTTGTACATTCCATTTTGCTCCCTCAGTTATCGCATAAGTGTCATAGACTGAGAACGATGCAAATAATGAATATATTATTAGCCTCATTTAGTTTTCACTGCATTGTATGCATGACACTTGATGAACTGATTTTTGAAATGTTTTTGGTTGTTAAGATTTTGATATTTCACTTTTGTTCACTTATTTTAAGGAACTAGTGTATTTTAGGAAGTGCATTTTATTTTCTGCAATTAATCACTGTTAATGAAATGTTAATAGAACTCTAGTTTGTTAAATCTTGATGAGAATCATTAAATTTGTTACTGTACTCCACTCTTGTTTTAGTGAAAGTCGAAATTTTTGAATGTCTGTCCTATTGAAACTTATTTCTTTTAGAAAACTTCAGTTTTCAAAAGTTAGTTCCTTGAAAACTTATGTTCGGAAAACTTAGTTTTCAAAAACTTAAGTTTTGATGACTTATGTTTGTTACTAAAAACTTGTTCCAAAACTTAAGTTTTTCAAAAACTTAAGTTTCTGAAACTTAAGTTTTCCAAAAACTTAAGTATTTTGGAACAAGTTTTTTGGAACGAACTTAAGTTTTCAAAACTTAAGTTTTCAGAAAACTTAAGTTTTTGAAAAACTTAAGTTTTCAGAACTTAAGTTTTTGAAAAACTTAAGTTTTCAGAACTTAAGTTTTTGAAAAACTTAAGTTTTCAGAACTTAAGTTTTTGAAAAACTTAAGTTTTCAGAACTTAAGTTTTTGAAAAACTTAAGTTTTCAGAACTTAAGTTTTTGAAAAACTTAAGTTTTTAAAAACTTAAGTTATGAAAACTTAAGTTCGTTCCAAAATACTTAAGTTTTCGCCAAAAACTTAAGTTTTCGTGATTGAAAACTTAAGTTTTTCAGACCAAAAACTTAAGTTTTTCGATGAAAACTTAAGTTCATTTTTGTAAGGGTACTGTTTCACATATTCCTCTATTCATCTATAGATTTGTGTTTGGCTTATATGATTTCGTTTCACAGAGTTCCACGAGTCGCCAAGAAATTGGTGTTTGGCTCATGTGTTTATGTTCCACCTATTCCACAATTCACTAACTTATGTTTGACTTACATGTTTCCGTTTTCCACTGTGCACAAGCCTCCCTGCAGTTGTGAGTCATCCACACAGTGTTCGAGATACACTCGCCATCTTTAGCCCACTTAACGCAGGCCTGGTTGCCAGCTCTGTTTTCGCAAGGTAAAACAAGAATGGAGCCCTCTTCACTACACAGGCCACATGACTTTCTACATAACCGTATCCATCGGTCTCGGTTGATGCAGTGGGCGGTCGTGTCACAAAAGTACGAGCCGTCAACACAATCAGCATCTAGAAAGTAACGCCCGGGTCTAAGTTCAGTTCAGACAGAACTAACTTTAATGGCCTGCTACTGGCTAATGCTACGCCATCCAAAACTGTTGCCCAAAACATATTCATGAGACGGGTTGCATAAAACTCAAAACTTATCCACTGGATTAGTTCGGTTGTCGCATGAGGTAAAATGCATTGCTCAACAATACTTACGAGGTGAGCCAAGTGCTTGTCCAAATAGGTCCAGTAGTCATTGAAAATTAATTATTGCATCTCCTGATCACAACTTATTTCTCTCATTGACTCAGTCTAACGTAGTGTACTACATTTTTGTTGTTTACCATCAAGGTAATGAATGAGCCAGTGAAATTTTGTACGGGTAACCAGCATCGTGCTTTGAGCTGAACCTGGCCGTACTGAAAAACTCCTAACTAGAGCTCCAAAGAAATTAGCTGGCTGTCTATCTGAATACATGCTTGTACCAGCTAGACTGTTCAGCAACAGTGGAACACGAGCAACGGTAATACTTTAAAGTGACTGATTAAATTGATGATGTGCAAACTTTCTCTATCAACTGCCTTTCTGATATTTAACTTTAACTTGCAGTATTCAGCTTGGTGTTGCGTCAAAGCGTAATAACAAAGACCGCATTCACAAACGCGTAAGGTTATAACAAATTTCATTGATACGAAGTTTCAGAAACAGGATTTCAAAATTGTTGAAGTTGTAGCCCAGTGAATTATAGAACGTTTGATATAAATGACCATGGTCAAAAACAAATGACGTGAAAAACTACTCCGTACCGTCTCTGGCGCACCTGGTACAAGTCCGGAAGCAATCTTTGGCCATGGATATCGCTTCGGTTATACAATTTCCATAAGAAACAAGCTCTTCGCACCTCTTCACACTTAATTTGTTCTGGCAAATTTCTGTTTTCGGACTCGGCTAATGGAAAACAAAAATGCTTCAGCGGCTGATCAAATTTCAAAGGCAACTGAAGCAACAAAATACAACAAAACACAGTACGTTATTATATATTCATAGCCACGTGATTTTTAAGTTTAGATAAGAGCCCAGTTTGTTTCCATTAACCCGATATCCTGTCAATAGATCTGCAGCTGTCAATCACGCTATCAGAATTCAAAAAGGAAAATGGGATGATACACCTGATTACTACTATGGCTTCATTCTTCACGAAAATGCGTAACTGGAAACTGTGTTACTGAGGGATTGCAACATGTCGCAGCAGCATTGTCAACCAGTGCCACGAGAGGTGGCTCTGTGGATTGACTAGTAACATACCAGAGACTGGACTTTCTCAATCTATTGTGACCCTTGTTTGTTCGTACAAATGAGGCCGATCAACTTAGCAGTGACGGGTGGTCCTCCCAACAAGGCGAGGATTGATTCCCTCATCAAACTAATTCTCTTTTACTTCTAAGTTTATGTCAACATTTGTAATCTCAAACGTGCGTATACTGCATTGTTGTTAATTCGAAGTCAGTGCACAGCTCTAATGCGACATCTATCAGGTTAGTCAACTCACGTGATATTCCAAATAAATAGGTCAATGCAGTCAGGAACTTGAGTGCATTTTCGGTTTTGATGAAACCGATTGCGCACAAAGTCCATCCACGTATTCACCAACAATCCCAAAATATGCAAGTTTCCGTTCTAAAACAACCTCTATTAAGAAATTGGCATCATTTCAATAAGCGACGTCAATCCTGTACTCTAAAGGTTTTATGTCACATATTCAGATTCACAGATTTTCTGTGTAATTAAACATTTTCACAAATTTTGAGTTCCTTCCGTTTCGGTAGTACTCATGTGACTTATTTTCTTTTTTATTAGACGATGCCGGAAAGCAATGACTGAATTGTGGCTTTTTGGAAAATTGTGCGAAACCCTATCAAGCATCAAGTGATTTAGTTTTCTCGTAAAAACATTTAGTGCGCTTGCATTAGTTACAAAACCAATGATCTTCTTTCCAGATTGGGTGTTGGTTTGACATTAAAAACGTAACATTATTAAGCATACACAACAGGCGTGATATTGTTTTTGTCTTGCGCTTTGAAGTGGATACTGAACGTGAAACGTGCCACTAACTTCACTGCAAAAGGGATCATTCCGCTGTCCATTATAACATGATTGGTTACTAAGCTTGCATTGTGGGCAAACGACCACCCCTTTTCGGGCAGTAATGTCATTGTTATCCAAATGAAAAATGTTGCTTGTGGATATTTCAAATAAATATGGCACTCCACCTACATGTACCCATACAGGTTTGTTGTTTTTACTAAAGTTGCAAGTCCATGTCGTTTATTGGTTCAAAATGTGGAGAAAATAATAGAAACTTTTCCAGAAAACGATCATCTGTTTCCGCAGTTACTTACTTACCTTGACAAAGATACTTTTTGCACGCCTTAGCACATACGTCCCACATGTAGCTAGGATTGACATGGCATTCTCCTTGCTTTCCCCAGAACTCACAATCGCTGTGTTTATTTTCGCACACACTAAATGGACACATATGTTGATGACAGGTCCAGCGGCAGTGGTAGTTCATACATATGGATTGTTTCTTACAGTCGCCTCTTCGAAAACGCTCAAAACATTCTATTTCATTAAGGGGAAGACAACGAGCTAAAAGGTAGCACAAAGTTGAAGTGCGTAATACTACCATCAGCCAGGTGTTAATAAATTGCTTTGGTATACTGTAGCAACACTATTTTTAAAGACTAACGGTTTACGTACAGCTAGGTCTAGCCTATTTACATTGGCACGACGTCTCGAGTTGTTACTTTTCGGCCACCTTCTAGGACAACTGAGCGTTCATATTAATTTGTACGCTGCAAAGTCGCGATGGTCTGTGTTGAACACATTTTAACATTTTTAAAATAAATTCCTTGCGCCAAGGTAGGATTTGAACGAAAGAATGTTCGATTGTCAGTCTGGCGCTTTAGTGGATGTACAATGGATCATCCACGTGCTTTAGGATGTGTAAACGGGTGTTGGTTGGCTGCTTGGGTGACTTCACCTGAAGATGGCCGGACAAACATACTGATCGCCGAAACGCCGTAGAAATCCAATAGTCAAGAGTTTGGTGTAAATTTATCGGTGTGTTCCAGAAATGGTGAACGTGGCATATGTGGAATGGTTAGACGGAGATAAATATGCAAAACTTACGGAGACTGGAAACGCAAAGTCTGAAATACGCACTGTGCTTCCAACCCTGGTCAAAGTGCAGTAACTTCCGTTGGCAATATCTTACCTCCCAGTCATGTCAGTGAACGCTGTTTGACCCGGAATCACATTCACAATGCCGAGAATTTATGATCGATTTTTTGCGAATTTTCACTCACGCAGTTTTTTCATTGCGCATGTTTTCAAAAAAAGAAAAACAGTGGTGGCAACCGGTGGTGGGACTGAAAAGAGTGACAGCCCGAGGGTACTTTGCAATAAACAAGGGGACAATTAATGGAAACGAACTTTGACCGGGGTAGGATTTTTTTTAATGAAGAAGGAGCAATGGGCACGTTGTGCAACCCTCTCTGCGTTATTATCTGGCTATAACTGTCGACACAGCATGTAAATTTGCATTCAGGAAATGACACGAAAACAATGACTTAGATATTTAGTTAAAGAAACAACATTAAAGAGTGGTTCGTACTCCGCACTTTCAGAAATTTCTAGTCGAAGCCAAAATGAGCCCCCGGCAACCAAACATTTCAGTGCACCCGAAGAACCAACTCGATAAAGGCAAGCGTTGAAGAGTAGTCCACGAAATACATGTAGGCTACAGTAAGTAGCTCGTCATCTCTGTGAAAGCAACTAGTAGGCAACATAAGGTGCATTAGGGAGACGCAGAGAAAATAATAAGCTCGCTTAGTCGGCCATTATCAGAAACAGAAAGAAACATTCTACCATTAGGGCCACAATGTCCGGATCGTCCGTTAGGCCAGCGAGTTTAAGACAGAAGGCGAGCGACGGTTGACCCTCCGCCATATGAGTCGCCGTCGTTATCTTTACCACAATGGACATGTCTTCCTGAGAAATCAGTCTACCGGGACTATTCTTCATCTTTATCCAATCAATGTCAGAACATCTCGATGATATCGTTACTTCAAACACAAACTTCGTATATTTGTCAGCTCAAACGAGCTGTTAGTTCATCGAAAAAGTTGTTTGTATACTATGGACTCGTAAACATTGAATAGTTTGCAAGTACGACTTTAAGGTCTATCAGTTGGTTAGTCCTCACACATGACTAACCCTGAAATGACACACCGGCGTAGCCTATGTTTTCTATTATTAGAGTCCGCTAGCCCCAGACTAGATAGTGCTCAGTCTGTACAGTAGTACAGATGACAGCCATCCTATAGGGCCTTCGCGTGCCGCGAGCTTTTTGGCGAACAGTGCCTCACACTGGTTAAATAATCAATGCCACATAGCGGTTAGTAGGCATTTGCGTTTGGATGAGCACGTTAGGAGGCTATTGATACCTTTAATTCTTTCCAACTCGAGCAACTTCTTCCGTAATTAAACTTTATTTTCGAGCAGTCTACAGAAAAATTGATTCAAACACTAGAATTTTCTTACTTGAGTTAGCAACATTGCTTCCGTCTCTCAAGGATTTCAGCTTGGCCAGCGGCGTTATTATCGTTCTGGCCAATAGGTGACGTTTTAACTAGAGGACGTGGCATCGAGGTCAGCACACTATCCCATACGTGTAAGAGATGGAATATTAATCCACTTTGTTTATTCAGAGAGGGGCTCTCGATGTGATAGTGGAGAGCTTCTTTGACACCCCTTCTGAACCAATCTTCCTCACAGTCTTTAAAAGCTACCAATGAGACCTATCAATTGATGTATTAATTATTTCCCTAGGGTAAACATTTTTTTCACAACTGTTTAAAATGTACGTCGGTCACACTGAATGGAATTGCCCGGAATCAAATCCAGCTCAAGTGTTGTTGATGGGACATACACTGTCTATAAGAGACCCACTTTATAAACAAAGGATGTGAAGCTATGAAAACAATTTAAGTGTACAGTTCTGTGTAAGAGTTCTTATGAAATACTAATGTTACCACTAAGATACCCTCACGCTCCACTAACACGTCCAAAAATGGCAAAATGTAGTCGACCTCCTATTCTATACTGAATTTCAAGTTAAGATGCCTCTAGTTTAAATACATCAAAATTCTTGGGCTGACTGCTGACTTTCAAATATACAAAACACATTATCTACATAGCAAGGTGGCCACTATGTTTTCTCTTTGTCAGACGATTGGTTGTGGGTTTGTTTAAAAGGTAGCAATGCTTTGAGATTGTGCGTAGATGGAGAGTGAATAAGGAAATCCAGTAATTAATTTATTATACGATAACCCCTAATTAGACAAATGAAACCTATTGTTAATTAAGTAATCAACTACAAAGAGTAATACCCTAGCGCCCTCTTTAAAGATTACTTTAATCAAACAACCAAAACAATCAAATGTCTTATCTGCTATCCAAGCTAGGACTCTCGACTTGTTGGATGTCTGTCCTGTTGGTGAATCTACTACACACACTGTATAGCGACAGTGCACTTGCTGGTCACCGTCTCTGGTGATGCAACACGTGCAGGCAATTTCTTCTACCTGCGAATCTTCTTGCTGGTCACAGTCTCTGGCTGAGGACGCAACACTTCAGGTAGTATCTTACTACAATGCAAGGGACAAGCTCT
This sequence comes from Phoronis australis, assembly GCA_002633005.1. Lineage (NCBI taxonomy): Eukaryota > Metazoa > Phoronida > Phoronidae > Phoronis > Phoronis australis. The sequence goes on from NMRA01000278.1 coordinate 68,061, forward strand.
TAGTTAACTTCGTGTTCGCTAACCCTTGCCCTTGCCAAGATCCTTTCTAGAATCTTCCACGAGATGGCTCTGTCGTACAATTCTAGAATCTCTAGAGTACTTTGACCCCAGAACCCAAAGTTGTAAGCACCATCTAAAAATAGATTTTGACGTTAAAATACATGTCAACAAGTCTGATCCCATGATTTAAAAGTACATATGCACAAATTTTGGGCAACTTAAAATCGATCTATTCTTACTAATTACTTAATCAATATTTATTCTGACACTTTTCTTCTTTTGATGGCGTTTCAATAGATGACACCGAAACATGTCAAGTCGTTATAACTCCGTTGTTGTTTTTATTGATATATGCTGCTAATTGCTATCAGGGAGATTGATCACGAGGCTTTGAAATGCATTGTGGATAGCTTATCTTGCATTATACGATTTTCCATAAAAGTTTAGAAGTAAGCAGTCTTTTCAGAAAGTAATTCTGATACATGTAGTATATGTTACCATATATAAACAAGAGAAATTGGAATAAATTTTACTTTTAATTTTAAATTTTACTAAAGAAAACAGACTCTGGAAAATAGCAATATTCATTAAAGGAGACATTGTTTTTTGAACACTTGTTGCATAGTCGTCATGGTCGACGTTCAAGAGCTATAAAACGAAACAACTGGATTGAAAAGCGGGACTTAAGGATAAAAAGCGGTACATCTGGGTCTTAACCAAAAAGGAAGAGTGAAATGTTCGCTGCAACACACTTGTCAGAATGTAGACTGACACTTGTCTTTTGTTGTATTGTTTTGTTTTGTTGTTCTGTTTGATTGGCATGACCCCTGAGTTAAGTACAATGATGATGTAATTTGTTTACTACAGAATAGTGTGGAACTTTCTAGAAGTCGCTAGCAAGACAAATGTTAATGCAGCCTAGAATAGTATATGTTTGTAGAATGATTGGGTAGATTCCGGAGAGTTCTATAATGTGCTTGAGCTGGTGAAAAGTTCTAGAACAATGCATTAGTCTATAAATACCAGGCACGGGTTTAAATTAGGTAGTTAAGTATCAGTCCACGGATCCACCGACCACTGTACAGCCAACAAGCGGCAAGGTGGGGGTCAGCCATTCAGATCCTTGTTTAGTCTGATAAATCACATTAGGGATGGGAGAAACTGGGTGAAGTATGACACCACAAAGTTTGGTGGTTTAGGAGATACAAGAGAAGTGTTCTGGGGGGCAGAATGAGGCAATTTCTTGGTGTGGAACGAGTCCTTTTTGACCAAATTTTCTACTCCAGTTTCTGCTTCGAACAGAATCACTTCTGAACAAATTTGATAATACATGATAGGTTCATGACCAATGTCAGCAAAAATGGCACCGACACTGCAATATCGGTTACCATGGTAACACTGGAACTGTTTCCGGGGAGGTGCATTTCCTTCTTGTGAAAAACCAGCAGTAAGTTGTACACTTATAGCGAAGCTGCCCACGCGAGAAAACTAAAAATACTATCATGGACATGTAGAAGACTCCATGCCCTTGAAATTAAAACAATAAAAACTTTGTCAGCCCTTCAGGCAGGCTTAGTAATAAGTGTCTGAATTTCACTATTTTCAGACCGCGTATATGTATTTGTCATGTTAAACCAGTCACTAGTTGTGCGCCGTTTCTACGCATTAATATGCCGTGGTATAACATAACAATTAAAAGAATTGGTTTGCTTAAATGTTTTTAATTAATTTTAAGGACATTAGCATTTCCCACTAAAATATGATATTACACTAAATGTGTTCATCCAACTCGTCTGAATACCAAACTAAAGCTTACAATGCGTTAGTTGAATGATGGCTGACCTAAAGTGCGGGTTTGCGAATTTATCTATTTATCTGGCACTGCCAGTCGCATCGAATGTGGTATTTCTACAAATTGCGGAGAGAAACAACTTTGGAAACTCTTGGGAAATGCACAAGGTATAGAGCGAGACATTTGAGCACCTTGTAAGAGTACGTGGAGCTGATGTGAAGGTGGAACGTGTCCTGAGAAGTAGTCTGTCTCAGTGTCTGCCTCGGAGGCAGAAGTGCAGCAGGAGCTACTTAATCTACCGTATTAGATTCACTTGCCCGAATCATCGTTACAACACTCGAGATATATTGCTGTCGCCAAAGACACTGAGAACATCCACTGCACACTAGAGGAGAAATCTGATAGAGCCTGATAGAGGTCTGAAAAATGACCAAAGACGTTAAGTCGAGGTTCAACGTCCTGCTTCGAGTGAGCTCAGGTAGGAATCACTAAACTCCAGGGTCTGACCCTGAGGAATATTTTTAGAAGTACGTCATTCATGCAAAATACTTTTATTGTCACACCGTGATTGCTTATAACTTGGGCCTTATTGCTTAATCATATCTTATTCAAATGTGTTGATTTTTATGCAACTACATGTATACATTGGCATAGAAAATAGGTAGTCATCATAAGTTTTCATAACAACCACCAAATGTGTAACATGACTTCTGCCCATGAACCACTTTTAGAGACTAGGGAGTATATTGTGTCTGCCAATGAATTTCTGCGATTATGAAGGTAATTAAACATGCTTAAGCCGTCAAAAATATTGGTGCCTTCACTTTAGCTTGGCATTCATATTTTCAGAGCCGAAATGGCCACATTAAATTTAATATGTTTAATTTTTTCATTAATACAATTTTAGGAATCAGGAAAGGCTTATGCTGAAGAAGTGGCTTCTGCTGAAGTTGGAGACTAGCCGATTATTAGTAAAGTTTGGGTATGGGAAAGTTCACAACCAGCAAGAAGGTATCGTTCTGGACAACTAAGTGAGGGGGCTAGAGAGAGGCCGTAAAGTCTACTCTCAGAAGATATGTCAAAGAGAATTTGTAGCTTGAGGAACGAGTCTGGCGAAAAAGTATTTGCCAAAGATTACTGGCTTATACCACAGCAGGTCCAAAGTAATTTGTTGAGATATGCCACTCTCAGCAAATGTGGGGAAACTGGGACAGGGGAAGTGGAGTATGCATTGAAAGAGGCAATCTGCGATTGTCAAGGATGTAGCATTGTAAAAATTCAAAGGGAGGAAACAGTACAGTGGCTGGACCTGTAAATACTCTGGCTGATCTGCTGAATCCAGTGGGGGCATTATTGTGTCAGCACAGCTGTGTAGGGAAGTAGGCTTGTGTGTTGTCGCAAGCTTTGTTTGCACCAGAACTGCTTGTGTGAACAGCACAAATCTAAAATTTACCTAGTCTAAGACTGTATTTTACTCCAGGCACGGATCATGATCCTGGGCCACATGGTAAGGGTACATTGTTCATTTTGTTTAGCAACTGGATTTTTTGGTCTGACAAGATTTCTCATTGTGGCCATTACATTTAGATGATTTCTGACCACTGTACTGTTCCTTTTCCTTGAAGATCCATAATTGATCTGAATTTATATTTCCGCATTTTATTTACCATTATAGATTTTTATTTGTAAATGGGTATATATTACTGAAATTTGAGACCCTCTTGCAGTTAAGCTGGTTTTGTTAACTTATCTTTCTACCTGGGTTGTAAACCCATATTCTGTCCAGGAGGTATAAGTTTTGATTTAGACCATTTACCTCTATAAACTTTGCTCAGTTTATTCCTTATCCAGATGGGAAGTGATTTCTGGAATTACAGCAAATGGACAGTTTGCTATTCCTTGAGACCATGCTGTGTGTATAAAATCACACACTATTAGTCTGGTCTCTAGCAATTGCATATTGCCAGATCTTTCAAGGTTCTGAAATTCCCCAAAAATGACCTGGAAGTAATACCTATTTCATGATGGTAAAATGTTTAAATCAAAAGTTGTTTTATGTGGTTTTAGGCGAGTTTATGTCCACTTCAAATGATTTTTTCTGGCAGTACTGAAAGGTATTGGCAAATTAGCTCTGGTGGTTCCTTGTTTTTTTAGCGAATTTACCATTTTATTGTTCCCATGGGTAATTTTGTTACTGGTCTAGTATGTATGTACAACTTTCATCGTAGGGCAATTGTAATGCAAACCATGTTGCAAAAGTATTTTTTCATGACCATTTCATTGTAAAATGCTGCCTAATTGGAACCGACAAGCCAATTTTTTTATTTTATGGTGGTTAGTTTTGATAAGAACATTGATGTGGTAAATACAGCTACCTCAAGTTTATGAAGAAGAGATTTCCAGTGTTGTCGGCGATATTGCGAAATCACTTTTTCGCAGTGAGACTGCATCACCTTAAATGTAATTCCCTGAATTTATGGGCTTTGTGTGGTTGACTCTGTCCTGTAGCAATTAGAGTGTTGAAAAGATCTAGAAGGCAATTTTTTATTAGAGTCATAATATTTGCACTTTTGACTGTACAGTTATCTTTGCATTGTATTACGAAAACATATTTTTTAGTACACAAGTTTCTGGTTGGTATTTTATATTTTTTCACAAGGAATATTTTCAACTTAGATGAGTTGTCTGTGAGGAAGGCAATTTTCAAATAAGATAATGAATAAAATTGTCAAGCATTGTTTTATTTTTTAGATGTGTGGTCTTCCAATAAGTGATTACTTTTAAAAAACCTGTGCAGAATTTGATTTTTACTCTTCATTTAAAGGAGAATAAATTCATAAACCTGCATTGTCTAGAAATTTTACTGAAACTACATATTACAGGGTTGGGGATTGGAATCTTAATACAACAGAGTCTGAACCCGTACCATGAGCAATACAACACAATACACGGATATAAGCATTTGGTGTATAGGTTTCACGGAAAGGATTCGTGTGCGCGGTAATAGTTACTAAGATGCGTGGTCATTGTTTGTGGATACTTTGGGATTCCTCTTCTGTGGTCATCCACGAGAAACCTGTTCGCATAGAGTACAATAGATTAGCATCTTCATTGTTATAATAAAGATATGACGAGCACTTATCGGCAACGGTCTGATGTACGCAAGGTTCTATATCCATGCGACCTGTGTTGTTATATCCAGCAATGACACAACAAAGGAAAACAATGATAGGACCGATGGGCGAAAAACATGCGACGAGTTGCCACGGACAGTGGTGGAGTTTGTCTTGTCATTCGAATGTTTTTTAGAGAACTGCAAACCCGGTATTTCGTCAGGAAAATTTCTGCAGTCTTTTGTTTTAATTCGTGGGAAAAACTGCGGTCATGCCACCAAACTTATCATTCATTTGATATTACAATACATTGCATGAACATTTGATCAACAGAAAATCTGACTTGAATATGTGCGAAGAAATACCCATGAGGAAATTGCAAAGTACAACAACTGTAAATCAAAATAACCTACATTTGTCGAGTTCATGTCTAACCCTGTTCACTGTGGAGGACATAATAGGCTTTTTACAAAATGGAGACATGTATGGTATTTAGGGGTTCTATAGCCCAAAGTGATCAGTAGTAAAACGTTCAAAACATTCAGGAGGAACTAACTTGTTGCAAAATATCGAAAAATATGAAGGACAATCGGATTTTACGGTGCTCACCCATCGATCTCAGATATATGAACATTTCTCATTTTAGTACATTTGAGGTGCCAAAATGTATAACTAATAAACTGGCTGACTAAGTTTTTATTTTATGTAATGAAAGTAACATGTTTTGTCAACATTTTGGCTAAGTTTCATTCTCATAACAGTGGGGACAGATTTGGTACAGCAGTGTACTGAGCATGACCTCAAAATGGCATAACGGGGGGCAGTGTAGTAAAACTACTAAATGAGGGTGGTAAATCGGAATCGTGTTTCACTGAAGACATCTGTGTAACAATCTATAGGCACCACTAAACAATGCCAAGTGAATAATAAATCAATAGCTTTCATTCAAGGAAAAATATGAACAGTTAAAACTGGAAGTGTTTATACCGTGAAAACATGGCTGCGAAACCGTAAAATGTGTTTGAACCTATAACTTTAGAAAAACACACTATTTTGAGGAAATATTTTACCGCTGTTTATAGATCCGATAGGACTACATAGGTGCCAAATTTGGTGAAAATCGGCTGACCCCCACCTTGCCGCTCATGGTTGGAGCTCTCGTGGACTAGCACTTTTAAAGCTCCTCAGCAGTCGGGGTTAAACAGAAAAAGCAGTTTAAGAGTTGAGCAGTTGGAGTTAACAGTAAAACAGTTGAGAGGATTACAGTTGAGTTGCACTGAAGCGAATCAGCAGTTACAGCGATAGTCAATAGAGAGCTAGCTATAGAGACATCAGGTTACTGAATCAACGAGTGTAACAGTTGCTGGAAGTGTCTCAAAAGTTCATCACAAGTCAAGACTTCGCAGCACTGGCTTGAGCGTAGAACAGACATTGCGTCGGACGTCTTGTTTGACTAGGCTTGTGAACGTACGGTCGAGATTAATAAGGATTAACTCGAACCGGTCTTCCGTCTATCGTCTCACCGAAAGCTATTAGCACCGGTCTGTAACAGCCTGCGCCCACCCACACTCGGGGAAAAACGTGACAACACTAAAACTTATCGAGAGCGTTATTTGGTCGAACGGGAGATGCAACATCAAAAATGCCCGACAACGTTTTTATTGCTGTTGTTGTTGCTTTCCGTTGTTTGTTTTTTATAGTTGAACGGGAAATTGCGCGTGCCACACATGAAACGTCCCAGTGGGGAAAATTTATCTGTCTCGCGTGGAAATTCCAATAGTATATGATGTTATACCACAATATTAGCGTGAAATGGCAGATACAACCGTGTAAGAACCCATAAAGTTATCTCACTAGTGAGATAACGATTTGGCGGGAAACCGAGGACGGAGTCGAACCCGGAACCTTGAAATTGCTGGTCGCCGACTTTACCACTACACCATGCAGCGACTGACGTCATCAAGAGTGAAAATACAATACTTCAATGAGCACGCGCAATAATCGCATGTTCAACAAACTGCAGTGTACTGTACTTATACGCTACGAAAAATAAGACACATAATTTCCATAAAAATGATATCTTTATTCAGTGAAAATTTTATCTCATGTCCTCTTACTTGTAAATCACCGATCTACAGTTTCAATGCGGGTATCGTGTCGTCAGGATCTTTGACTTTAGAATTATATTCAGTTACCAGTGGTAACCTACTTTAGCAGACGATAATTTCCCGGTCGAAGCTTAGCGTGAAAAAACGGGTTTTAAGCTATAATAGTTGGTAAACCTTAATTTACAAATCCAATTTATTTCTATTATATTTAAGTTTTCAATTGGTTTTGAGTAAAAGCATTGTTTGACAAAAATAGCTCGGCTTTTCTTAAAAGGTCACGACCTCCGACCCCGGCCTCTGACAGAGAAAGTAGTTACAAAGCCGTGAAGAGTCAGAAAAGGTAAATCGATTCATTGCAATGTTCTTCGTTTAGTATGTGGTATAAATAGATTATTACATGTTCTCAGCCGTTATCCCTCTTATCTAGAGCCCTCGTGGATTTTGGAGAATTATTACTCTCGGGTCTAACGCCCCTTGGGCGATAATTCTCCAAAATCCACTCGGGCTCTAGATAACGGGGATAACGACTTCGCCATGTAATAATCTATATATATGTCAGTTTGTCCGCATGTCAAAAAGCGGGACATTTAAACAGTGTGGCGGAATGGCTGAAAAAATAAAGTAGTGGGACGGCCTGTCAAATAAACTGCATGCTGTCAACAACACTAAATACTGGATTTTGTCGAGAAATTGCTTATTGTATGGAAACGAACATCAAGAGTTACGCTTGATGAACAATAATAACAAAATCAAAAAAAATGCAATCAGGCTGGATTTGATAACTACAACTTTCTGTCAAAGCTCATTCGAGCAGGCAGCCGGAAATCCTCAGCGCAAACTCTCGCGGCTAGTCTCGGGGTCGCAAGCTCCAGTTATGGGTCGCGTACGGGAGTTAAATTTTTAGGGCTAGAGTTCTATGGTTGTTGTCTAAATGGCTAAAGTATGCCCCGCATTTTCTTCAAAAAAGCCTCGGCCACATGTAGGTTCCATGGAGATTAACCGAGGAAATTGAAAACCATTTTGTATGTGTTACGCGATCATGTATGACTAACGAATTGAAAACGGTTGCACACAACTATAGGGTACACTGGACCAATCCAGCAAGGTTAAAAGTTTCTTGCTCGTCAGATTGAATTCTGAAGCAAACGGTGTTATCAGTGGTTTGAGCTCCGGACTCCCGTTTGGAAAACCCGTGTTTTGAGTCCTGGTTTTACTGGCTGACAGTTGAGCATTGCATAGAGGTGTCTAGTGGTCCCCTGAGCTCAGTCTCACTTATAAATGAGAACTTGCATATAATGTAAAAGGATTTCTGGGGCTGTGACAACAAAGCAGGGGCCCCTGACCCTGTTCCTGGCTTCGTAAGTTCGTGACAGTATCTTGCTACCAAACAAGAGCATGCAATTTTCTTCTCAAAACTTGTCCATGTATTCTGACTCTCTAGCACCGGCATATTCGTCTGGACGAAGAATTACATTCAAAATAATAATTTCAAGGAATAGATTAGGACGTTTTCGGATGGTTCCGCAATTCAAAACCAGTATTGGAAGTATTTTGGTAAATGGAAAGATAATTAATATTTTAAAAGTCAAAAATTTGATACCTTTTGAAATTGAAATAGGGCCGTTTATTCAACGTTTTATATGAAAAGCTTAACTTTTCCATCATCAGTAAACATTAAAGCTATGTTAGTAGAAAAAAATCAAAACTTACGCTTTGCAAACTCCCCAAACATTTCACATGCTAACTGACACTTTTTATACATGAACATGAGGTTAGCACTGCATTCGCCTGAAGAGGCCCACGCATAGCAATATTGTTCATTCAAGTGAACGTTCCTGCAGGAAAACGGTTGTGAGCACGCCCCACAGGAGGCGCGGCAGTTAGCTATCATCCATGTAGGGTAGCGCTGGCATAAGCCCATTGAGGACCACGCAACGCACTCTGTCTCATTGTGCCATACGTCTTCACAGCCTATAATTATAAACAAATTAACCAATAGAGCGAGCTGCCTGTGTTGAGGCAAGATCATGTCTCGAAATAATTCCCCATCATGACGACCAATGCTTTTAACGCACGTGCATATGCATGTTACATGATGGAATGCGGAGCCTTGTTGCGGACAAAAGCACAAACACAATAGTGGAAACCACTGACTTCACACCTGTTGCACCACGCTCCAGGAACCTTCAGTGATTGAACCATGTTCCTGGAAGAACACAGCGCTCCAACTGCGCTGTATTATATATGCATTCCGAAGCAAAGGCAAGTCCAAGTTCTCAGGAAAGGGAAGGTACTTGAAAAGAAGCTCAATCGTTCGTTCAATTAGTAGTGGTATGTCAGTTTACTATGCAAAATCTACAACTTGAAGTACGTCTTCGCAAGATATGCCCCTGTTAAAGTGGCTGTAACGAAAAAACTAGTACAGTGTCCCCCACTTTGTTTCACAGATTAGCCTAAAAAAGAGCAACATATAAAACATTCAACTGTCGAATAAAATTTACCTGAGTCCATAAAACGAACACAAGAGTGGTACAAAACTAAATGCCCCAAGCAAATTGCTTCCATTTTGTGGCGTGCTAGTTCGTCAGACCTATCAAATCAACCTTATGTATCTAATAATAGTAACAACATGCCTCGGAGACTCGCAAAACAACATTTATTGGCTAACAATAATAAATGTACCAATTTGAAATTTCGTAATAAATGAAAAATAAAACACTGATTATAACGTTTCTGAGCACGGCATGTTCTTGTAAGCTAGTTATGATCTGTTCAGACACCACGTAAACTACACACTTGGAGCTTGTATTTCGAAAAGTCTTTTAGCGTTTGTCTTTTGTCCCCCGTCTACGGGTCGCTTAGCCAGTCTCGGTCAGAAATGTCCGCATTACCATTCCAGTGATACAAGCTTTGTCTTGACCTGCTACAGTGGTATCAGTATCAAAAGAGCAGTTGCCTCCAGATTTGGACAAAAACACAGAGTTAAAAATATCGCGGTTAAATTAAGAAAAAATCGATAAAATTATTTACCCCACAGAGGCAAACTTTACGTTACTTTGTTTCACCAAATTTTGAAAACAGCCAAGTGCATGAATATTAAATTGGCGCCTGTTGTAATGTTGTCAGATGGCTTCGAGGAAAATGGGCATGATCCACGGTAGATGAGAAAAGGCAACCCGGGTTTGTGTGGCAAGCAATACCAAATTCACAAAAATGTTTATGCTTGTTGTCATGTTGACAAAATCAAGTTTGTTATTATGATGAGTGTTAGTTGTAATACCTGCTACAAATACTCGATATTGAGTTGCCCAAATTTCATCATGCTGATTAAAGTTTATCAAAATGCCGATTTCTTGGAAGACATTTCATATCGGCAAAAAAGTCACATAAAGCACTTTATTATTTGGGGTTCTATTATTTAGATTTTCCCAAATTTCAGGCTGCATCAAAGTTCACTGATACTTCATTTTGACAACCTTTATGCGTAATACGTGTAGGCCTACACTACACACGGTCACTCCTGACAGCCTTATAAACACAGCAAGTTTCGTTTCTTTATTCATCATTGCTTTCCTAATACATGTATCCACCCACAAAACAAGAGTTACATGTTCTCTTGGAATTACTTAAGAAAAAGTAACGCGTCACTGTCGCTATGAAACCCTCGGCAATATGGCCTTTGTGTAGTCATTTAGAAATAGTGGTCTTCAAGTTATCCTGTCTTTCAATTACGATCAATGCTACTGATTTATTTCATTTTTGTTTGATATTGATAACATTTTTGCCGTTTTGGTTGTTGTGACCACATGTCTGACAATGCCCGGGCCACCACTACCAGGAAGAATACCGTCTAAGAGGGGTCTTTAATCGGAAAGGCATGCTGCCCAAATACCTCAATGTGAAAGACTATGACAGTAAATGTTACCTTAATGATGTCTTGAGACTCGCACAGCACAAAACACATCCGATCAGTATGACAATATTCGAAGATTTTTCTGAACGTGGTGTGTAACCCGGGCTCGGTCTCAGCGATCTGAGCGCACTCGATCATTAATAAGCAAAATAGTATTCATAGAACTCATACATGTAGTCCTATCACAATGCGCGGTAGGCGCAGTTAACCTCATTCACAGATTTCTATCAAATTTTAGACACTTTCAAAGAAACGGGAGAAAGCGTCAGATTACTCCATTTATCGTTGCCAGAGGAGGACCCTGGGGACACAGTTTTGTGTTCCATAACATTGTCTGGCTCTGGTAAAGGGCAAATGTACCCTCAGAAAAAATGTATTCCAAGTTATTGGGGCACGTATCGTCCCGGTGCCACGTGCATCTTACGTCTCCTTTCTTGTGGTGATGGTGGCCACCAACTTTATGAGTGAACCTCTGCCATAAAGCATGTTACAGAAAAGAAAGGTGGATTTTAGCATTTTACTGTTCCTTTGAGTGAAAATACTTTTGGACGAGTGACTGATCTGACTAGTGGTGGTTTAGATTAGCTGGAGCAACCTATTGAACAGTCCCTTTGTACAGACGAATGCAAGGTCTTGCCAAACGATATTGGGACTAATGGTCTTTCGACCCAACTGGCAGTCAAAACACGGACGCAGGCCCCGTCCGAGCAAATACAGTAGTGGATTTATTTCAGTCAACCAGCCAATCACAAATTGTAAGTCAATGAGGGTGTTTGTCGGCCATGTTGTTGCCCCTTTGTTCCACAATATAGGATTGTGCTCCTAAATAACCAGAACGTCTCACCTGTGAGCAGTTTTCTGTCACACCAGCCGCAGGCGTGAGGGCAGTAGACCAACATGTAGACAGGGTTGATGTTACAGTAGTAGTCATAGGCTAGGTATCGACATTCTTCATCTCCTAATGGGTTGCTACAACTGCCTGAAAATTATGCAGAAGTTTAATTAGAAGACATCCCAGCGATCTTATCACAGCTATCTGGTCCCAAGTGACGAAAATATTGGATGTGATTAAGTCCATTAAATTGTTGTTTGGATATTAACGACATGCCCAAGCACTGCGACATTGCCATGTTTCACAAGTCTGTTCCAAGTTTACAACAAACTATTGCCTTCCATGATTAGTGAAGGAGCAGAATTCACTACAACAATTGAAGGTGTACTGTTCTGTTAGTTGCTTTTGTGATTTAACTCGATTAAGAGTCAAATTTCATAACCAATTGCTCTTTGCCTGAAAAAATTCTCCACACGAATCTTACTTACCCTTGGCACGGCCGCTGTCACCTTTGTAGTTGATGTGGCATCTCTTGCAAGACTTCATACAATTTGGTATCATGAATATTGGGTTTATCTGGCATTGGTTCTCTCTGGCCCATTTTTCACATTCCATCTCATTCCTGTATCGATTTTTACAATCTGTAGAACGAAATGAAAAAAAACATATGTCGCGTTTATGGTATGCTCTTACAAAATATCTTGACTTAATTCATTGGAAACGTTGAACAATTATTTGAAATTGTACGTTCCGTTTAAGAGTGGGAAGCACGCTTTGGATTTCAGGCGGATCATAATTTAAACCCTTTCCAAACCCTCGGATATATATACCGCGCCATATCTTATCGACATTCTGTCCATCCGAAGTCGTCTGTATCTCATTCTACACGATCTGACTGTGGTACGGGATCGTTCAATTTACTAATCTCGAATACGACACGTCTGATCGTCGAATATATGCAAGTTTGTTCGGACAAATCGTTCGCCTCGTGTGATTACGGTCGAATTACTACACTTTTGAATGGTTACGGGGGGAAAATGGCGTGAATGGATTGCATAAACTACAATAAATTATGATGAAGTAGCCCATGATAGCACCGTGTCGCCAACATGACTATCGAATAATCGACCCATACAAAATCGTTTAAGACCATACTAGCGTAAACAAGACTTATTTTAGCGAATTCCTTACTCGTGCTTTAAAAAGTGATTTCTAGGCTTTAGAAGGACTTACAACACGTTGCTTGACAATAGGCTTGTCGGTACCGACAGGTCAAGTATGATTTCATGCAATAACGAACTGTCAGCCTTTCCAAGTCTTCACGAAAGTCACTTCTCATCTGGATACGGAACAAAATGGGCCAAGGATCTGTTTCATGATAGTGGCTTAAAACTCAAGACATTTATTTGGTTTACACACTTAATAAAAATTTCTGAAAAATAGATTTAACACATTTGCGTTAAACTACGAAGTAACAAAGAATATACCCATCAAGGCTACTTTCCGAGAAAATTTGAGCACATCATTATTATGTTGCCTACAGAAGCGATTGATCGTTTTATCGGATAGATTCCAGTGTCTTCTTTCTTTAGGTGAAGATGTTTTGGTGCGTTTACGAAATGCGCTCCGATATTATAATGTCTGCAGGCGCAGTAGTCCAACAGAAACTTACTTGTCACTCGTTCTCCTTTACGCCCGCCCACTTGACAGTTTCTGTTTCCATCTGGACACAGGCATTGGCACGTCTTGTCTACAAATCCACCGTCAGTACAGCGAGGTAACCGATTGCAGTGTTCTAAAAATAAAGCACAGTCGTAATCACAGTGTACAGTGTTTATTTATTGTACTAGATCCTTAACCATTCCCATATGCGTCAGTTTGCTTGAACATTAATCTATAGTACGTGAGCTCGCTTGCACGTCAGCGTGCCAACTTCCCAATAGCTGTACCATTCTGCAGGATTCAAATTTGGCGGATATTACTTCAGAAACTATGGCCAGGGTTGTAATACCAGAGTCCAACTCCAACTTATTGTCACATTTTCTGTCCGTGGCCACATTATCTAAATACTTAGTTTGAAACCTACTAGATGTTTGAAGTTGGCTCTGTCGGCTTTGTAATAAAGTGTTAAGGGAAGACATGGAAACTTTTACTTTATTAATGTTGGAAACGATCTTTTCAATGCATTAGCAAGAATACTTAATGGACACTGGCCACTGAACTGGTGCATGAAAAGCTTGGCATTGTGCAGGTCGTGCAGCGTCCGTTAGGTAGCGGTATACAGTCAATGTCTCGTTTCCGCTTCCAAAACGCCTCTGGCTCCGCGCAAGATGACATTACAGTTAACTTTATGACTGTATTATTGAATTCCTTATTTTAAAGCCGCGTGAGTTTACTAGCCTAATTGGTGTCGTTAGTTCTGGGTTTATGTGTAAAAAGGATGCAGAGAAAACACACACAGCTCGTCATTATTTTGTGCATAGTGCCTTGAACAATCCTTTAGGAAACATGACAAGTACCAAATCAGTTGAATATTGGTTATAGAAGTGCTGCACATTTATTAACGTACAAACATCACTGCATTATAAGCGGGAAAGGGTTTGTGAAAGTTTATGCCTCTGCTGGGGGGACATCAATGTGGAATTGAAATTGAATCAAAACTTAGAGGGGACAAATGTTCCCTCTTGTTGGGAAAACCAGTGTTAGTTTCTAAATTTACACGGATTTCACAAATAGCCCCCTGCGTCCACAAAACGCCCCAGGAAGGTTCTTTCGGGAAAGGTGGAGATGCTCTTTCGGAAATTTGTGTTGCTTACCACGGTGCCCTCATTCGCCAGTGGGTCTTAAAAATGTTGTAAGAGGGGTTATTGAATGTACTCCAGATTAGACAATTCTATTCAATGATGGTGACATTGGTTGGGTGATTTTTTTGTTCTACCAAGGCTTTAAATTTACTTGCAATATCAGTCAGGTTTTACTTCATCAACAACGTGGCTACTGCGTGGTGACACTCCCGTAAACATATATTAAATATATTTGAAAGTTTAACAGTTCTTTTAAGGAACAATAACTAGACGCATTTTGCAAATAGTTGTCATGTGCCACAAAACGGATCCGAAAGAGAACTCATGGGGTCTTTTGCGGTCCTTAACTCAGAAACAACCACATGGGGGCTTTAATTAAATTGGTGAGAGCCAATGGGCTATATACATAAAGTTGAAGTCACGTGGTTTTCGTTGAGCGGAGTGGTCCGCCATCTTGGTGATGAACAATGTTAGTTGAGATGAGTGTGTACTTTGCAGTTTCTAGGAACCAATATTGGTAAGAACACGGGATTTCATGTAAAATCTCATATCTTTAATGTTAGGATCATCAAGTGCAAATTAGGATTTTTAGAAAATCATCCAAGAAAATTATTGCATACTTGAGCACTGAGTGTTATAATTTTTGGTCTTTCGAGGTTTAAAAATTGAAACTGAAATAAACTGATTTTTGGGTGAGAATCCAATCGCAGAAACAATATTGTTCAACTTCATTTGGTACTTAGAACACCCACTTAAGTCAATGGGTTTTTACCTGACTTTCCTTTTTAGTCCGATATGTCTTTAAAGCCTAACTTCAACGGAATTTTGTTATTTTAGATATATTGGGCTAACCAGATAGTCCTAGCAATGCCTTAGTAAAATATGAAAATGCGATCTCAATTACGCAAATGTAAGCCCGTCAAATGATAAGTGAAGCTGCCTGTTCGTGCCATGTTGCGTCACTGCAAGATCCCAGCACAAAAAAAGCAAGGTTGTATTGAATAAGGGTCTGAATACAACACCATTGCGTGCGGGTGTTATTCGCATCTGTCTGAATTAAAATGTGATTCTCGCGATGACGTAGTCAAAAGCAAGCCAATCCGCCTAACAGTTCGTTACATTTGGCAATTTATAGCACTAGTGGGCTCAGAGGGATGCTCTTAACATACTGTAGGAACCAAATTTTCAGGTGTAACCGTTGAAAATAGGCTTTAAGGGTTTAATGACCTTAATCTCTCCAAGATATCTGTTGTTTTATAGCAACGAACAAACAAGATTAATAGTTGTACATTTTAACAGAGTGCACACAAATTCGAAGATTTATTAATATAGCCAAGTTGTCATGAATAGGGCAGGATCGAAGGAAGGGATACCCCAAGAATGCTACACCCCACAATGTCATATTGGGACGGTAAAGGGGTTGTAGATTTCAAGAGATGGGACAAATGTTATGTAGCCTGGCAAGCTATCAAAATCTGCAACTGTCTTACTTGAGGAAAACCATCATTTTTATATTCTGTCCTGCTTATGGTCTTCTTATACTTACAGTGTATTAATGCCTGGGTGTGTAGGACAGGGCAGATAGAGTTTACAACCATTGAGTTTTGTCATATTTATTTTATGGCGGGGTGTTGTCAATACAAATGTACTAGTAACATAATTGTATGTCAGTAAATGTCGGATCCAACTGAATTGAAGGATTAAATTAGAGTTGGTTGAAATCTGACTTTTGCTGAAGTGGAGTGCATGTCCCAGTAATTTGTACCAGCTAGACATTTCCCTTTTAGTGTCACGTTGTGATTTTACTGCGTCAATGTGATATTTTGAAATAAATATATTTTGATGTAAATCAAAACTTTATTGTTTGAACTGGTTACAGTTGTGTTGTTTCTGTGTGAACATTTTTTTTGTCCTTCTTGTTCTGGATGGCCAATCAAATTGAAGTGTGATTGTTATTGACAGAAAAAAAAATTGCGATTCCGCACATACTACAAACTTTGGGAATGCAGTGATGTAATGGTGCGCCGGAGGAACGGCCCCTTTGACAGCTGATCGTCTTGACGGTTTATGAAAAACTGAAAAATGCGTACTATACAATTATCACGACGAAAAAGATTAATCACGTTGCTGTGTAATACCATTTCCTAAACTTTATACCTTTCAGTGATTGTCTTTTCGACTGAGCCGGCAAACCTCAGTCTCAGGCCCTAGAAGCGCTACGTGAGAATTTCAACCTAAGCATTAGGATTTTTGCCTTTGCAATAGCTTATATGACCGTTTAAGCAATGCGAGAGCCAGATGTTTACATTGCTTTATGTTACCAATATTTTAAAATCTCGTTAGTATTTAAAATTTCAAATTTTATTCTAATAATTCCCCGGCTTCCATAAGGCCTTTACATAGCGTTCACCATCAATATGGCGGACCTCGTGTCACGCGCTGTCTGGCTTGCGAGTATAGTCGTGCCGTCTCTTAGCTGAAATTGTCTTATTGGTGAGAGCTCTTTTGGCATAATAATCGGTGACCGTGCAACCTAGAAGACATGTTTTCAGTCCAACTGCGCCGTGTTGTTAGAAATGCCGCTTACCAAGACCATAGGTAGCTTTGAACTTTTATTTTGTGATACAAAAATTTATTTTCCACAAGAATATTCTTCGTCTCAATTTTAAAAACCCGTTTACGTCATTGTTAAATTTTGCGTTGATGAGCGTCTCCTAAAATGTAACAACTTGTTACATTTTACGTAGTTGTTACATTTTACGTCGAATGCACATGTGAGAAATGTACCATTTTTACATTTTACGACACCAACGTCATATTGCTAAGAAAATGACCAAAATTAAGTCACATCTGACAGGGCCGAGGGTATTCAAGAAGACTTTTGGACGAGGGTTGCCGCTCGAAAAAATGGTTACCTACCCCATTTAAAGAGTGGTTCGGACAAAAAGGGACCCATTTAGAGACTAATTTTGTAAATATTCACTTTTTTGCACAATTCTGAGTCCCGTTCCGAAAACTGACATAGCTAAGACAAATCTTAAATTTCCGTCAATTTCAAAACAAAACTTAAAATTATCTCAAATTTGTTTCAAGAAAGAGATCTTAAGTTTGACATAAATTTTTAACTTAAGTTTTGTCTTAATTTTGACTATCATAGTGGGTGGGGAAGTTTCAAAGTTTGGAAGTTGAGCCAAATCTTAGACTTAAGTCAAAAATGAATTTAAGTCAGTTTGTTGGAATGCGCTCTGCTCCTGAAATTCAGAAAGCCACCCTTTTATTTAGTATTTTGTCGAAAATGGCACCTTTTTTGCAGAGTAATTTTTGTTTTGCAAAAAACTCTTTTCTAGGAATGCCCTCCTGGCTGACACGGCATAATGCTGGCTACCCATTATATTTGTACTACTATTACATTACTATTATTACTATTACTATTTTTACTACAAATCACTCGTCATCGGTATCGTTATCATCATTACTATTATCATTATAATTATCATTATCATTATCATTATTATTATTATTATTAATGAATTTACTTAACGAGGACACAGTGCAACTCACACAATACATGTTTTAACAAAGTGCTAATACATCATGGTTCTCAAAGATTATAAAATCATCTCATTTATGGTTCGATATTTTCACCGGACTTCCCATACATCTGTAATGGACAGCGAGTGCTAATTCAAAGGATTTGAAGGGGTTCCCAAGATCAGCCTTAAAGATATTGGAGAAACGTATTGACAGCTATGGATGCAGAGTAGGTTGGGATTTAAAATATTGTTTAGACGTGCTCCAACTTCAAAAATCGATTATATCTGAACTATCAGCAAGCACGGTAATGTTTGTAAATACAACTAAGTATATGCTTCTGTAGTTCAGTTGCCGCGAAAAACTGAATTCAGGTTGTAATATTTTACTTGCGACTTACATCTAAATGTGAGGATACCCACCTTGTTATCATTTTGTCTCTTGTTGAAAACTTTCCTTTTCAAAGAACTGGGGATCGTTCCACAATGATGAGGAAATTAAAATATGCGTTATGTTGAACTCTGAGGGCAGGCATTTTTTGAGAACTAGCGACTAGTTGGCTATGATTGCGGTCACCGAATCATTAGAATAGTTGGTAATGGACATACAAAACACGAAACAATTTAATGTGGAATGGGTCCCGATATTCTAAAAAGAACACAGTAATTTAACTGAGTGATTTGAAGTAGGTTTTATTGAGAGTGGGTTGTATGGAACAAAAACTGCCAACGTCGAAGTCAGCGATGTTTAATTTGTGCTTTTTATGCGATGTAGTAAAAGGGTTAATATACCCTTATGTGCCTACAACCACGTGTAAGTAAGGTGGTCGGTAGGCAGAACCCGTCGGGATCAGAAACTTAGGTCTTGCTTCTTTTGTGTGGAGCATTAGCGATGACTCCAAGGCAATAAAACACTCTCTGAAATAAGTCAAATTATCGTGGACTAAAACGGGTTTTTTGATCAAATTGACTTTCAAAATTGAAAACTTTGTTATTGTCGTTTTGTTTCCGAAAAAACGTGATACACATTAGCCAAAATACGATGTCATTGTTTCGGTTGTGCTTACAAATGGAATTGTGCTTATTGTAATACCGGTTACACAATTAATGTATGACCTGTGAGCGCTAACAAAAGATTGAAAGGGCGCTTTAAGAATAAAATCTTTTTACCTGATCCTAGAAACTCCCTTCATCTGGAGTTGAAACTGTACGGGGTACATCTTTTACTATACCAAAAAACTTCTCATGTTCAAAAACAGTGAAAAGCACTTAGGGACACATCTATAAACAAGAGCTGGCACATTTGATTGAATTTCATTAAAATAATCCGAGAAAGAAGGCGTTAAGTGTGTGAACCGTTTTTCTCCGTGTCACAAATACCATCCAAACTCATGAAATATGACGTCGCTTTCGTAAAATGTAACTACCGCACATTTCTCGCATGTGCATTCGACGTAAATTGTAACAGTAACATATAATGTAACAACTTGTTAAACTTTAGGAGATGCCTAGCGACGTAAAATGTAACAATGGCGATCAGTTGTTTCATTTTACGGGGTATCAGTGCTACTTCAGAATTAACCCAAAAACTAATAATAATTTTATTGACGAGTAGTTCTGTTAAGTGCATCAATTTCCTCCTCACAAGTTGCGTGCCATGTATGCAGTAGTACAACACATTTTGCTTCAAGCTTGGTCACCTTTCAGTTTAGGCCCATTGTAGTACAGACGACTTCACAACCCGATTATTCGCGTTCCGCCTGTAGCTGCGCCCTTCAACGGACATAAAGCAACGGCGACGATTTTGGATATACGCTATCTGAACTATAGCTAGGATCAATAATGCGGTGGAATTCGAAACTTGAAACGACAATTGGAACATTTTATACTCACTGTTGCAACTATAAAGAATGTTAATTTCCTTGATGTCAAAGAAGGACAACGTCTTGTATTTTACAATGCCCATCAAATCATCATTCGTGGGATCGTGCGCAAAGATCGTTTGCCGTTGCTTGGTCGTGTTCGGGTCCACTATCCCAAAGGCCTGTGTTATATCAAATATGCGAATTTTGACTTATTGATGTATTAATATGGAGTATGACGCTGCAGGAACATTGTAGGCGATTCTTCCAATACAAGGCCAACATAATTTATCGTCAGGAAGTCAACATCAAAGAAACATCTACAAAAATGCTCTGAACGGGTAAACACACAAAACTATGATGTCAGCAGTTCAAATCGAGCCACAAAGAAACAAACGTACTTTTTTCAGTTTCTTGGAATAATGAAGGTCAAAAACGGTACACTTATTTATGAGTAGTTTATTAATGACTGATACTGTACCTTAAGACACGATAAGTTAACGTTACGTTAAATGATACAATGTATAAGTTTCAGTTTGGAGTATTGTTTTTTACAATGTTTTGAGATGACTCGCGAGATTTGGACCCTATCAAAATGTCCACGGAATCATGACTTCACGTAAAACAGGGATGGGTTAACTCCTTGGATCGTTTCAGTAAATAGGTACAGGAAGCAATGAGACTGTCTGCATGTATAGATCAACGAATATCGTTTCATGATTAACACAGGCTTGTGATGACGTCATCAACATGCTCGGGTGGAAGCAAAAGAAAATTAAACTTTTTTACGAATGACGTTTTTCTACTGACTAGGAAAACAGCAAGTTGCCGCATGTGAACGATGATCGGCTTTTTCGTATCACTCAACCACAATTTGAGGATCATCGTAAACGCAATTTTGTGTAGCTGATAGGAACCGGAGAAATTAGTCCGAATCTGCTCGTGAAAACGCCCATTAGGATCAGAGAAAACAGGAGTTCAGCGACAAATGGTGATGACTTCTGGGAGCAGGGTATTGGTCAAGACGGGGGAGAAGTAGAGGTGCACTGTGAGTAATTCATGGCGTCTGAGAATCAAACTGCTGTGAAAGCGAGTGTGAACCGTGACGTGACCCCTTATGGATTTTGCCTTACCCTTTTAGAGTAATGCATTACACTCGCGGTGTCATACGGTATTTCCGTGGAAACTGAACCGTCCGAAATCTTTTCAAAGGCAAACCTATGTGATGGTTCAACGTTGTTCATCTCAACTCTGATGTACTTGTCTCTGTCCGGTCTCGAGTGCTCATGATGCAGTCCCATTGCGTGACCCAGCTCATGGAGGTAAAGTCCAAACTAACGAATCAGTAAGGGAGAAACTTTTGATCAATACATAAACACAAGGGCGGAGTTAGGCTGGGGTACCCGCGGTAAATGTAGACAGTATATATCAAAATAATCTCATACGGTGGATAAGCTTCATAAAGAACCGTATCGCGCTGGGACGGCGGTTCACACTTTTCCGGTGAACTCGGCAGTGACATACAAGCCATGCTAAATACGAACTGGTAAATATCGGTTTCTTTAGAAAACGAGGCTTGAACAGCACGAGAAATTCCTTACATTCCGTGTACGTACATGTAGTCTGCCAATAGGCCTTTCTCAAAATTTATGCATAACTCACATTCCCGGCAGTCCCAGAAAGAGGCTAGTACTGGTAAGTCTAAACGAAGCTGTCTGTTTACAGTGAATCTTTATAGCATAAACAATGGCACACAGCTGTGTAGATGCACAAATAACGAAAGAAGAAACAAAGTATTGTTATTTCATCAATTTCATACTGACTAAGAATTAATAAGAGGTGCTAGTGAAGATTCATCGACACAGTGTGTTAACTTTGCAAGTAAATTATGACACAATCTCGATATCAGCTTTAGTCAACTTTAGTGCATCACCAGGGGCTGTGATGCTTGAATGTCTTGGAACGTTCAAGCACATCATTTCCTAGTAGCATCTGGAACTCCCCCCTAAGTAAAACCTAATTTTAAATGAATATTTTCTGGAATTTAAAGAAAATAGCAAACCTTGAATGTTCTACAGATTTCTCAAAACCTGTTCCTGGTTCTTCCTTTGCCCTGCCCCCCAACTCAAAATCCTGGATCCGCCCCTGAAAAAAGCCATATAGCAGCCAATATGTCGACATTCATATACAATGCCGATAGTACACCGATCTGGAAGGATACCCTCCAGCTACAATGGTGTTTCTTAAATGTTTCCTACTATAGCGCACTGTATGGCCTTCAATTGTAGGAGCTCCTGATTGTTAAAACTCACGTGACCTCAGTAGACTTACAAATCGGCAACCCTCTTCGGACAAGCCAATATACTGAGGACTCCGTTTGACAAATCCGTGCGCCGACACGCATCCATCTATGCCACTGCGAATATGAGTGAAGTACTTATCACTTGGCGTCTTCGGCTTGAATTTGAAGCATGTGTACGCTTCCCATTCGCTCATTGCCATTCGGAGAATTTTCGCGTCGTCCCGATCAGCTTAAAGAAACAATGTTTCATGGTGGAACTGAGTTTGCATAAAGGAAATTTCCTAAGGTATAATGCGTCAAATTAGGTAACAAATAAGAATGGTGTGAACCGAACGCCTCGTGCAGGCCACGTACAGCGTATTACAAAGACGACTTCAATGTGCACACATTTTTGTAACCCCTGAAAGGGAGAAAGAAGAAGTGTCAACGAATAGTTTTTTTTGGAACGAGAAACTTTTGTCACCAACGGTTTTTATTCTGGAGTCTATAAAAGGACCATTTTTGCAATTGATGCCATGTCATTTAAAATTTCAAAAACTAATAGAGAGTAGGAGTCTCCAGAAAAATATACTTTTGGAAAATTCGTGAATAACAAGACTTTTCAGTATCTTCGTGGGATGTTCTATTAAGAGAGCAAATTTTCAAGTGCATTATATTAAATGGACCTCCTTAGAGAAAGGTATGGGCTAAATGATCATTTTTTCTAAAAGGTTCTGTCGTTTAGATTTGTTTTTCTTTTATCTACTATTCCGGGTCCTGTGGCTGTGCCCATTGACACGCGTTCAGCTTGCCAACCCAGCTAGCTGCATGACGACTATCGCTTTTACATGCTAAATCTATTTAAAAGACAGCTAGAAATCGCTGTGTGTTCACAAAGACTCCGAATTTTTATGTTCGCCCGGTTATTTCTTCCTGTCATTTCATCACGAAACTCTCGCAGCTAACCACCGAACAGTACATGCAAAACTTGAGAGACAAACGAACCTCATCTTGCCGTTACAGTCCTCTATGTGCAAAGCAATTGTCAAAGATTGACTTTGTGTTTGTTTAAATGGTAGCTATACTTTGAGACTGTGCGTAGATGGAGAGTGAATAATGAAATCCAGTAATTAATTTATTATATGATAACCACTAATTAGACAAGTTAAACCTGTTGTTAATTAAGTAATCAACTACAAAGAGTAACTACGATAGTGCCCTCTTTAAAGATTACTTCAAACGATCAACCAAAATAATCAAATATCTTATCTGCTATCCAAGCTAGGACTTTCCATTAGTTGGATGTTTGTCCTGTTGGTGAATCTTTGAACTACACACACTGTATTACGACAGTGCACTTGCTGGTCACCGTCTCTGGTGATGCAACACTTTCAGGCAGTTTTTTCTACCCCCCATTCTTCTTGCTGGTCACAGTCTCTGGTGACACAACACTTCAGGCATTATCTTACTACCCACGATGCAAGTGACAAGCTCTTAGTTAACTTCCTGTTCGTTAATCCTTGCCCTTGCCAAGATCTCCTCTAGAATCTTCCACGAGATGGCTCTGTTGTACAATTTCCTCTGTACACTGCAGCAAGTCTTTATGCTTCAACTGCTATAGCTCATCTGAATATCTATTTGGTTTTAGCTCATATTATAATATGCTTCTTACTTAATGATTAACTAGTAAAAACCACATGATCTTATCAAATCATATCATTGGCTGTTACGATTTGTTCTCAGAAATTTCTAGAACCAAAGTTGTAAACACCATCTAAAAATAGATTTTGCCGTTAAAACACTTGTCAACAAGTTTGATTTAAAAGTACATATGCACAAATTTTGGGAAACTTAAAAAGGATCTTTTCTTGCTAATTACTTGATCAATTTTTATCCTGACAACAATCTTAAAAATGACATGTTATTGCGTCATCATCAGGTTTTTGTAACTGAGAAAGATAGTCAGAAGAGTCAAGGCCGAACCTAGGTTTGCTGGAAATGGTTTTGTTCATTGCTGTTCTATGTAGACTATGATTCAGGAGGATGACAGTTTGTAACCTTTGAGAAATATGCAAATTAAGACCGCCAGTGTGCAAAGTTCTGGTTTTGCTTACAAGCTTCTTAACAAGTACTTTACACAGATGCCATGTTTCCATCTATGTTTTCATGATGCAAATTAAAACCGCCATTATTTAAGATTTTTGGAGATTCTATGGTAAGTGGTACAGATGTATTTGGATCTGTTCCTTGTCTTTGTAATAAACAAGAAGCACAAATGCACCTGAGCCATCTTAAACGACAGAGAGTCTGCTGGCTCCACGTGTACATTTCACTGAGTGCCGCACAATAATGATATCGGCTTCTTCGTGGTATGTCTGCATGACATACCTACTGTCAGTACCCTCGTTTGATGTTTGAAACGACACAATCCTTTCACAGTGATTGTCAGACTGTGTTTTAGTGCTTCTAGAGTGAAACTGTCAGCCCTTAGCTTGTTCATCACACATGGCTCTAGGTTTCTTTCCGTTCTCGCCTGAAGACAAAGTTACTGTATGAGCAGGTAACTTTGTAGTTATGTGCAAGTGGTGGGCGAGGATAACATCAATTTCTTCCCAGTGACAGACTTGATGCTGAAGTCATGGTATCTGTCAGATATTTAAGATGGACACCACTCTCCTTCAGATATGAAGCAATACGTTTTTTCACATAGCTAACATAATCTTTTAGTGTACCATATGTTGGCTAATGAAGTAAGAAATCATTCATCCAAGCCGGTCGTTGGCGTTCTCGAGCCGATCGTCCAGGGGCTGATGATTCTGCAACAGGATGGGGCTTGGATGTACTGGTGACAGGTGGAGGATCTTTAGTGGCCACGGCAGGTGCAGGTTTGCGTGGCTGGTCGCCTGCAAGTGGTGTGTCCATGAGGTTTTGTGTGCTCAGAAAGATTCTATGAAATCGTCATATATCGGTGTGGCAAGACGGTTTCGCGCAAATTCAGGGTGTCAATCCAGGTATCGTGGGAATATTGGTATAAAATCTTTTATAGTAGGACCAAGCAGGCATAGAGCTGCTGACAGTTTCGTATTTTTGTCTGGGGTGTTACGGTATTGTAGCACCGCTCGCTGAAACCATGTGTTGAGCTTGCCGGTAGGCCCAGTGCTGTCCGCAACGAGTCGCTTGACGGTTTTCATGGCAATGTCAGCTCGGCATTTGCTGTGGAGAAAGGTGACGGATGGAACACGATGGTGGACGTCCTATGATGAAAGGAGGTGGGAGGTCGCGGACGACGTGAATTCTGGAGCGCCATCAAATATGCCAAAAGTGACAAATCAGCAGCGTAAACAATCCACGAACCGTTGTGACCCCGAGTAGGCGGGCTAAACTATGGGCCAGTGGAGTAACATTCGAGGAGACCGAGGTTATGGATACCTTTATACGCAAAGAATTTGGCCCACACACACTGGAACGGGTTAACGGATAAAGTAGGTGGCGTTGAGGGGGGGCATGTAGCTGTGACGGCAACATCCACTTGCAATGGTGACAGCATTGAAGTCTCTTGGCAAGGTCGTTGGTTATCCCCGGCCAGAAGCCCGAAGCCTCGGCTTAACCGGTCATAGAGGATATTCCTTGGTGGGTAAAGTGAAGCCAGTCCGAGATAATAAACCGTAACAAAGGAGAGATGACAAAGTGATCGGTCAATGCTTGAGAGAAATTCACAAAACTGGTGATCAGGCCGTAATGCTTGGGCCAAAGTTTCTCGTTTTTTGGGCATGCCATATTCGATGGCACAGAGGAGGGAACTCATTTATTCGTCACTACAGGTGGCCTCAATGGCATGTCCCATGTTATACACTGAAGTGAGGTACGGGCACGTTTAGCTGCTCTGAGGAAATCACGGCCAATGTCATTATCAACGGAAGCTAGTACGTTTTCAGGGCGAGAAAGTTGTATCGATGTGCCAGTGGGATACATGGATAGAATATCTGCTGCTTTGTGGGGCATGCCTGGGATGTGAACGATTGTGAAGAGGTATCGTAAGATATTTTCTTTCAGGTTTCGTAGGCGGTATTAGGTATGTCCTCCAAAGCTCTGTCGGAAAAAACTTAACGAGTGGTTTGTGGTAGACGGCAATTGTCATCTGGTGGCATCTCAACACGCAGAAGCGAGGTTTTTCTAAGGAGTCAGCAACGGCAAGGGCCTCGCATTGGATCAGGGCAAATCGGGTTCGGAAGAATGCATGAACCTACTGCCGACGAGGGACACTTTCCAGCCGGATGGGCAACAAAACGGCGTTGTTTTAAACGGTGGTAGTGTTTCTGTAGTAACCAAAAACCTAGTACAGTCTTGGATCAATCAGTTGTCAGGCAAGTTGGTCTAGTCCTGTGAAAGATACGTACGCCTTCCTCTGTCTGATGAACAATGATGTACTTGGATTTAGCAAAGGGTTGCTCCGCCTGTTCACTCCAGACAAATGGAGCCCCTTTCTTCAAAAGCTGTCGGGAAGTCAATCTTTCGTAGGTCATGCTGATACTTGGTTCAGGAGGCCAAACCAGGAGCGCATGTAGGTAATGATTTTATTCGTGGGGGAATTCGAGTGTGCTGTTCAGGTATTGCCTTGATGGAGGAATATCGTCACGGGTGATTTCGAACCTGACGAACTCGGCAATGTCCTGACCGAATGCGATATTTTCAAGATTGAATACAATGGCGTTTCGACCATAGATGTCCTTCCTTGCGCATGCCTGACGAAAGTCGTCTTCTAGGTTAGTTGCCCATAATAAAGTGTCTTCGACACATTTGGCATGGCTTGCAATGTCAGCTACAACTTCATCAAATCGGCGAGTATAAGCGTCGCCGGAAGCGGTGTAAGCTTGTGGGGCTGCGCAATATGTGTAGGGACCCCAATAGGATAATGAAAGTGGTGTAATGTCGATTTTAATTCCGATAATTAGCTGTGAAATGCATGTATCCTGATGGACGAAAACAGTTGATTAAAGAATCGACAAAAATTGGCTAATAGGTGACGTTCTCTTTCATGGTCTCTTCCAAAGACTGTTTGGGGCCTATGCGTTCTCCGACTCCTCAAAGGTAACATATTGCGCCAGCAGCAGGCCAAAGGCAAGTTTATGCCGAGGCGCAACAGCTATTTGAAGAAAACTTTATTTCAATGTCCTATATCCGAAATCCCTGTGTAGGCCGAATATAGCAATACGATATGGGAGCAAAGCAGCAATTAACAATAAAGCAATACGAACACTTAACTTACTCCAAGAGAATTCTTCCACGGTATATGGCATGGTAGCGTCAGGCCATAGCGCTGGACCCTTGGTAGCGGATGCTCTTTTAAGCCTCCGTCTGTGGGACCTGAATATTAAATAATAGCTTGCTATCTGGCTTGGGTTTTTGACTCCTTCTCAATGCCAGGTGGCGTTGTGATTTTTGTTCCATAAAACAAATTTCTAGTGAGTTTGTCAGATCAGGCAAGCCTTCGCGAAACCAATGACCGCATAAACGGAAAGGCATTTGTTTCTTGTGATTTTTTGTAAAAATACGGTTCATTGATTATCCCAGACGTATTTTTCAGGTTATATAATGGGTTCCCGTGATTTTATTAAATAGTCGTGCTTTACTCCGGAAGTGACGTTTAGCGGGCTAAGAATTTCCCGCCATCTGTTTTCATGTAGTTTGAATAACTGTCAAGTCAGTCGTTGTTGTGATAAGTTCAGTCATTGTTTGCGCTTGTTTACGAATCAGTCAAGACGGTGCACAGTTTCTGTGTGCCGGGATGTGCTCATTATCGTCTGACGTGCACTTCGGGTATGCCAATACATCGCTTTCCGAAAGATGACAGACTCTGCCGTACATGTACTTGGCTCGTTCGTGTGAAGAACGTAGCGTTACCCGTCCACGCAACGTACAAAGCAATGAATAATCACCGAATGTATGGCAAGCATATTGTGCCGTCCGATTACTAAAGAAATATCTACGCAGAACGTATCCTAGAGCGTGCACTTCCGGGAACTAACAGTGATTCGCCCTGTGCTGGTGGTTGTCTCCAGCCCAGAACCTGTTAGCAGCCCTGCAGAGATGTCGAGTAGTGAGAGTGACTGCAAGCTCAGTTCGACACACAGTGTGGAGGACAGTTCGTCGTCCAGTGAACGGGCTTGTGAGCCAAACTTTCATAAGTTTAGTGTGGACTTGACTAAATTATTGGAGCTATTTAGACGGTGCCAGGTGTGTTTAGCTGCTGGGTGTAAGGGGTTTGGATGCTGAAGTCAATGAAGTCGGCAAAACAGTGCACACCGTGCATTTGGACTAAGACTTCCCACTACGTCTGTCCTCAGTCTCTGCTTCATACATGTACCTCTCAGCAGCTGTCTGTTTGTATTCTGCCTCACTAAACTGGGACTCAAACTTATATCCAACCACTCACTGCTCGTGAAAAAATCCTAGTCACCACGTCACTGTGCCTGTGATACGGGTTCCCATTTTGAGGCTTCTACAAACTAAACGATGCCTAAATCCAACGTAATTGAGTTTTCCAACAACTTAGCTTGACGTAGAATACTCGTCGATGGGAACTGGTGATGACAAAGTTAGAAAAACGAGACGAAAACCAGAGTAGAAAAGATCCCCACAGTAAACTCAAACGCAGCAACAAAATGACGGGACTTTTTAAATTCTAAACGCCATTTCCTGAGTAGGGCACAACTAATTGATAAAATTATGGGAAACCGTATTGATTGAAACACATGTCTAGGATAATCAACGAACCGTATTTTGCTAAACATGACACTAAAAAAGGTTATCTTCTCCTTTAACTTTTACTTAATGAACGCTTCTTTTACGAAATAGGTCGTGCGTAAATGTCTGCAAGTTTGGGACGACAAACTTGATTAAAGTACACCTCTAACCACATTAAACCAAAATGTAAAATAAATGAGGTACTGCAACGTCTAGGAACCAAAAAATCATCTAATTGTTCTAAAGATAAAAGCATGATATTCGGTATAAGGGCACAGTGTACTTAACCATGTAAATTCGAAGAAAGTTAGGTACCATACGCTATGGTTACACTTCTTAGAAAATAAATCTGCCAAATAAGCTAGGGTTGGCGGCAGTTTTGGGATATGTACACTGCAAGAAGGTTCAATGGATCTGGTTTGCATATATATGACCATTATTCAGTTCACTAGTTCGACTTAAGATTTCGCTTTCTTGAAAATTGCAGAGTTGAAATACAGTTCAATGACTGCTATTATTTGACGTAGACCTCAAACAGCCCAAAGTTAGACTCCAGTGGTAGCTCGTGTCTCAAATGTTGGAAGGCAACTGATGGTGTGCGTCATTTGACACTTTTTAGCCTGGTTTCCTCCGTGTTGGAGGTGAAAGGGGAAAAAATATGAGACTGTTTAAAATGTCTGTATCACTTTTGAGGCAAAAGCATTCACAATTTTTATTTTACCCATGGTGTTTTCGACATAAAGGAAGGAAGGTGTCATTTCCTTTGTTGTGTGAACCGCGAGACAAAATACAATGAGTGTTTCAGTGCTGCTTGTCTTTATGGTATCGTTCTACATCTTGGATTCCTTACTTACAAGGTAGTACCTTTCATGCGACGAAATCGATCAGGATAAAGTAGTGCCATCTGCTCAAGTGTCAATTTCATATCCAACTCGGCCAGAATGAAGTCTGATTCATCGCTAGTTTCAGCGTTTGCCAACGTGCCGTTTTTAACCCTTTCAACTGCAATGGAAAAGCGAGCCCAGTGTGGCAGGGGGTATGATTGTGCAGTCAT
This sequence comes from Phoronis australis, assembly GCA_002633005.1. Classification (NCBI taxonomy): domain Eukaryota; kingdom Metazoa; phylum Phoronida; family Phoronidae; genus Phoronis; species Phoronis australis. The sequence goes on from NMRA01000278.1 coordinate 98,094, forward strand.
AATTCGATCTAAGATGAGCTTTGTTGTGGTAATTTCTTGCTTGTAACAAGACAGCTGAAGTAGAATGATCGCCACTTTAGGTCTTGGAGGACGTGCCGTGAATGATTTACATATAGTGTACTAATTATCGGACGTACCGGCATATCGGACATTACATAAAATTTTCGTTGAAGCATAATCTGAGAAGTAAATGACACAAGTTTTTCTTCCGCAGTAATGCATTCGATGTCCATCACTGTCTCGTTTATTATCAAGGATCTATCCAGGATTTTGAGTTGGGGGCAGGGCAGAGTATTTACCAGGATATTGCCAGTCAGACATTCGCACCCCCGAACTGACAAATGGAAGCTGGGATAGTTTGGGGGTATGGCCCCCTTGGCCCCCTCTGAATCTGCCACTGATTATAGCGTTGCCTCGTTTTAATTTCACCGAGAGAGGGTGCAACTTATACCCCCAAATACGTCTAAAATGGACGATCGTATCAATTTGTAATAAAAGTTGAAAACAAAAAAATCTATTTCCACATTGAAATCATCTCAATGAACTGACAATAAGTACTGTAACTGTTTCGTGTTTTCATTTCTTTTTAAACTCAAGTCAAACACCGGCTACGCATGTGCGTGTGTTGCATCAAGAAGGCAAAGAGATACAGAAATGCTGAGAGATGTCACGTGCTTTAGTCGTCTGCAGTGTTTCATCGAAATAACTTTGTGCTTTCATCAGATTTCGTTTTGTCGATAATTTTGTTGCGAGTACAGTTGTGTTCTATATGTAGCAGCAAATACTGATATCAAAACACTCGAATTCCAACTTGGCGAAAAGGTGCCCGCGGGCATTACTTGGTTCACTAGTCAGTTTTCTGCGGTGTGCCTTATGGAGAAACGTGGTGTCCGATATTTAGGTTCTCCCAAGGTTTGCTAGTGGTGTTTTTTTGAAGATCAGTCAGAACATAATGTGTTTTTCGGTGACAAGATACAATAAAACATTAATACCGTAAAGGTAAGTCTTTAGTTCAGTAAAAAAAATCGAAAATCTGTAACATTTTCAATTAAATGTAATGAAAAAGTGCCAAAACATCCGATAATTAGGTCACTTGACTGTACTGTATCAGAAGAGCTTTCGATTTCCGTGTCTAGCAGCACATTCCATGATATTTCAATGCAAATGGCTTGTGAGTGTATCTTGTTTGTCAAATGTCATAACTGCAAATCGCTTCACACCCTCAAACACTTACGTATTATTTTGCTTCAAAGAACAAGCAGCCGTAACTCACTTGCGGCCATTTCAAGGCTTGTAGCTATTAGCCTATCCATGGAAGCACGTCCGGAACGAGTCGCTTCCTCATTGAGTATTTGCGTGAGCTCAGGCGATCTTTTAAAGAGCTGTCCTTGCACTACCTGTTGATGGAGGGTAAATAGTTCACGTTAGGACATTCTCTCACAGGAGGGGTTGGTAGGGAGGTGCTGTCAACTTTGCTGAGTGTTTTGTCCACTCATGTGCCGTCTCAGGCAGGTACTTGAAAAAGTGATGGCGGGAGAACGTTTTGTGCTGTCTCAAGGGAACATTCCCTTGGGAGCGGGGGTATTACATTTTTTTCTTGGTCTTTGGATTTTTAAAGTGTTGCACTACCCCTCACCCTTAGGGAAAAACAGCCCTCGGGACGTGTCCAGAAATTTATTTTCTCTCAATGTTTTATCGTGTTACCTTAATGTTCAATACATTGACAGATTTCCACTGAAGTTACATAAACATTTGACATTATTTCATACTGCCAGCTTGAACGCACTGTTTAAAGACAATGTGCACTAGTTGGCTTAGGGGTAATCAATGCGTGATTTTATTTAGAGCAAACACTTCTAGTGTGTTTTGGTGACTGTAGAACTACGAGGAAGCTATTGTCTAGAGGTTTTGTTTTATGGTAGTATGTTGTTTACAAGGCCAAAATGACACACCTTATTTCATCATTGTTGACGTCACGTTTTCCCCATGGTTGTAAAGTGTTTGTTCAATGGCTAACTTAAAAACGACGCAATGCTTATCCTAGTGTCATTAATGTCAATGAGTTCTTTGGCAGTACTGAATTTCGCTTGCAAAATCGTGTATAATTTTGATTAAATGACTATGTTTCGAGAATGACATTTGCTATACTGTTGATATGAAAGTTCGAACTTAGCCGCAAAATGCTGTGACATTAAGATAAATGCTTATCTTCGGTCTCACATTCCATCAAATATTGTTGAACAGTAGCCATCGTGTGCAAAGGACTATCTTTGGATCTTCTGTGAGGGGAACGTACGAATCTTAGTCATTTTAATAGTAAAAAATCTTTCGTGATAACAGTAATGCCATTATTAAAAGTAAGGGACTTTTTTGTATGTTAGTAAACCTGAAACTGTTAACCTCCCTTCACAGTCACACAGACACACAGGCACACAAAAAGACAAAAACAGTAAAAGCTACGATAAGCAACCATTCATTGTATTATTTTTTTCTATTGCAGTGACATAAGAGTGTCGGTGAATAAATAATCTCAAATACAAAATATTCATCATATCCTCCAGTCTCAATAGGCTTACTCAGTCACCTTATGACTGTTAAACCATAACATAATATGATGCACATACTCAAGATAAGTCTGAAAACTTTAGACTTGTTTACAAACAAATAATTTCTTCTAACCTGCAAAGCGTCTTGAATGAATTTTTATTTTGGAATATTTGAGGTGGGACAGAACTCTGTATAAAATGGTCAAATATGAATATTATATTTTTCATAATCAAAGATGAAATGTACTTCATCATCAATTTGTTTTTATAAACACGACAAATTCGTGCATTCACAGGAACACCTCAACCTCCAATGGTAGAATATTTGCTCTCAAAAGAGCTATGATGGACCTCTGAGACAACGGCAGACATAATTACTTCTCTACACAATAGTCATTCTTAACGGATCTATATTAGCGCAGTTTTGGTTTTTCTCAGTGATTATTTTTAACCATTTTAATTCTTCAAACTGGAAATTGAATGCTTTGAAGTTTTCGAAAAAATCGCATTTCTTCATAATTGTACATGTAAATACTAAACTGTACCAATTGCTAGACTTCCGATGTTCAGGGTCACATAAAAGAGTTTTTTGCAATTCTGTTTTCATCCATTAGAAGTAAACTAATCCAAAACCTTAGCATATTTTCAAGTTGTTTGAATTTTAAGTTTCATGGAATGATTTAACTCACCACAGTGACCACACACAGAAATAGTGCCTGCCAGAATTCCTTGATAAACGATTTCATGTCCATTCGTGTGCCGTTATATATATGTAACGGACGACGCATTCCTGTTGATCCTCTTAGCATCCAGTCTTGTCTTGAACTCGAACTCATTTGACATATGAGTCTGCTGAATATCTCGAAAACGAGGCCATGTTGGTCCTTTGTATCATTCTAAGCGACCTCAAGTGTGTGATGTGTAAGCCTTGGTACAAAGCTGTATACTAAATATACAGCTTTGCACCTATGTGGGTAAGAACTGGTAAGATAAACTCTGACATAAAATTAGTGTCATTAAAAACCAAAGCCTTCCTTGAGTAAACCATATTATTTAACGGTGTTGGAAAAAATGGCGTTCTACCGTTATTCTTCTGCTAAAGCACAGGCACTTGGGTTTATCGCAAATGACATATATAAGAAAACATAAAGGTTGGACACTCGAAATTTGTTTGCTCAGAATTTTCTACTCAAATGTGCATGGAACACCACGAAACTGAGCATCGGACAACTCTTAGAATACTTTCTTTCATTCCATCTCTTCAAGTTGCCTTCGAGTGGTGATTTGCCAAAAGAATGCCAAAATCACAAATTCAAGGAAGTGATTCCGTGATGTCATGGCAGACAGTCTTCGCACATCCGGGTTTTTGACGGACGCTCCCGAGCTAAATCCGAAAGTCTAATTTCGCGCGGCTTTCATCGTCAATCCCTCGACTACTTGATCGTGAGAAGCAGAGAGCACTTTATTGCCAAATAAATGTAATTACTCACATATTTGTGTCAAATATAAATTATCCTGATACTGTATTGATATGCGAAGTTTTTGTGCGCTGTGATTTCTTATGAAGGTTTTACTTTTGGCCAAAACCATTGAGTTAACTCGTCGGCCACGCGCATTGCAATACTTGCACGGACTGCGTTTCCTGGCCGAGTGTGTGTTGTGCTTCAATCAAAAAAGTGCGTGATGTCAAGATGAGAAACAAGATAAGCCAGTTTATATAATGAAATTCTAAGTTAAGGGCTAAAATGAGCCGTCGGTGGAATAAAGTTACAAATAATCATTAAAATACTAACTTTGACAGTCTCAATTAGTTGAGTTTTGGATTAGAATTATTGAATTTGAAATATAGGTTGCTTGCTCAAACTCGTTTCAAGTTTCACCTGCAACAGGGGTACAAGTTGAAGCACAACAGAAATCCGCCATGTTTTCTATCTCATGTCCTTAAAATCAGAGTTTTGAGATTGTTTTGGAAATTTCATCGCCAATTCACCACTCACGAAGACAGTTAATGGGATCTAGGAAAGATAAGGCTTCGAAGGTTTATGCAACACCAGACTGGGGGAGGTGCACGCAGATTTTATTTGGATTTTGGACGGTTGAAGTTGGGAGCCTCGGCTTGGCAAGGTTTAAGTGTCCAACCTTTATGTTTTCTTATATATATTATTGAGTGACGTCATTTGCGATAAATCCAAGCGCCTGTGTGCTAAAGTTGTGGAGCGATCTTTCGGCGCCATGAAATATTGCGTCACCTGTTGGCCAGTTTCTTCTTTCGCCGATTCTTTAACCAACTGTTCTTCTTCCACGTGGTTGCGTAGATGTCACAATGAATTATCGGAACTGGTTTCATATAGATACAAGTTTTTAGAATTTGATACCGAAAACCCGAATTTCAGAAAAAAAAATGCCAAACTATCATCATCTCCCGAGAGATGTCGCAAAATTTAGGAAATGGCAAGTGCGCGTGTCACAAGCGTACTGTTTTCAAAACTATGAAATACATTTCCTTGAACCAACGCGGTGTCCTGGTGTGTGGCCGTTGCTGCACACCAGCAACTTCTTGGAGCCATAAGTGAGAGTTGGCAAAGCGGTGAGTACCAGTGCCAAAAGTCCATCCAGGGGATGTGGCTGACTACTGAAACAAAGGTACTACCTCTACCACTGCACCCGTACACCCTTAGCATAATATATAAGTACACCCTTAGCATAATGTATAAGTAGCTATTGGTACAAGACAAATGCAGCATGACCAAAGCATTCGACCAAACAAAAATCATATAAATTGACCAAATTAAAGGGTATAATTGCCTATATCCTGACAATATATGTAAATGAGAGTGTTCATGGTGTCCAAAATGAATTAAGCATACCCAAAACTATAATATATGACACCAAGATCGCTAAAATCGGTTGGGTAGATACTGATTTACAAGAAAAATCATTATCGCGAATACTGGATGTCGGCCATCTTGAATTTTCAGGTGTCTAGTCAGACAGATCTCTTAAGTATGCTATTATGAGTCATCATGGAAAATTTGGTGCTTGTATGATTATTTGCACGATTCTGGTGCGTATTTGCATTTATCTGCCAGCAATTACAAAAGGCGGGTATTACGCAAGAAAATGACGTTCATTATAATTTTCCACTAAAACGGTTGTAACGGGCAAGGTGAGTGTCGTTTGATTCCCAGATTTTGCATGCATGTTGATACAGGTTTCACGGCGGGGTGACAAGCAGAACTACCCTGGCTGTGTGCAATTTCGGGGTCTATGGAAGAAAAACATACAGTGGTATCAAGCTGTATTTTGACAACAGTCTTTATACAGCTAGCTGGCTGGCTAGTGATGTGTATGCGTACTTCAATATTCCCGTCTTTTATCCAATGCTCGTTCGATAAGTCCAGTGCAATAAGGCCATGTGAAATTGTTTCCGCTTTGCACTCCCGGGACGACTACTTTAACAGAGCACCTTGGAATGGAAAGGTCAAAATGTTGATCAATAAGGACTCGACGTAGTTAGCCGGTTTAATCATCAAATTGTCCCCAAAAAGTTTTAAGTTAATAGAATTGCAGCAGTATAAATACCACTCAACAGGTCCTGAACGTAACATCTGGTGCAGAACTACTAATTATCTGACATTTCTGTCTCAGTTTTATTTGCTAAATACATGTATTATCGTCAGCAACTCAGAGGCCGATTCCTCGGTAAACACAATTTTACATATTTTTGTTACTGAATTATTTTCAGGAAATATTACAAGTTCAATGTACACTAACCGTTGTTTTTATCTTTGGTGTTTCCTTTAAAGTAATTCCGCGATACGTAGGATAATGTCTCTTGGAACATTACTTCATGTACGCCATCTCTCGGTAGGTTTTGTGTATTTTCTGCTCTTGTTTTCTGTATTTTTCTGCTCGAAGATTGCAATTTAATGTTACCTTCTTTGAATGACCTTGACGAGATACGAAAATAGATGCGCAATTGTACACGGCTATGTCCAAAACAAAGTAGTCTCATTCTACACTTTCACAGATCGGCGGTCTAATGCGAAAACGAGGCAAGCGGAAGAATCTCTCTGGTGGTATGGGGTATTGGAGTGTGCCGCTGTATTGCAATTCGTCAACTAAATGAACATTTTATTTTATAACTTCCCAAAGAACACGACCTTTAGTGGTAAGTAAATTTAAAAGATTTGCTGAGACCGTAGAAGCTTCTTCAAAGTGAGTTTTAATCGGATTTTAATTACTAGTTACATGAATGGCAAGTAACGAAATCATCACATTATCCCAAAATGCACTGCGAGTAATTCAGTAAGTGCCATCTGAAAAACAACAGTCACTACGCAGCAAGGTGTTTCGTGTCACAATACGTGATGTTTGATCTATTGAACGATTCAATGGCATTAATCTATATGATTACAAAATAGTTCTTGTTGCATTGTCCTGCTCTGAATGTTCCAAGCTGTGCATACAGACCTTTGCAGCTGCATCCATCATTACAGCATATCAACACGATTATTCGATGCGGATCAGTCGGTAGAATTTCGGCCAATCTGAAAATCCACGCCAGTCGTGATCATGTCAGTACAAACGCACCTGCCAATTTCCATAACGGCCTTTTGAGCAGTTTGGCTTGTACAGAAGCTTGTTAGTTGCGGGGACATCCCAGATCCGCTAGCGGAACTTAACAACACGACGGAACTGTTTCGATTCGTTATTTATTGAACTTACATATTATAACACAATATGTCCGAGGTTGAAACCAGTAATAATTATTTTATTATTTTTGGCACTGTTTATTGCTCATTGACAGACAATCTAAGCTATTATTTTTAAATTTTGACCCACGCTGTTTGAAGACGTTGAATTTGTTTACAATGTTGGAAAAATGTCACTCAAATGTCTAACGAACATGCCCACACGCAGATGTACTAACGCGCGCGCTCACGCACGCGAAGAAAAAGTTGCACGCCTTTTCTGCTCCAAGAGTGTGCAATTGATCGCTTCAATTCAGTGGCTGACCCAGTACTGTTCGTCAACGACAGTTGTCCCATAGCCTGAAAGATTTGGGGTATGTTTGGTAAAAGACAACAGAAATTCTGTCATAATCTACCGCTTCGCAATTATGGTAGGAAGGTTTATGCGTTACCAAATCGTAGTCTGAAAATGTTTTGTAGACATTACTTTGCCCACTAGGGGTTAGGTGTTTATTCTTAGAGATTTTGATTTTTGGCTCACGTCAGATTCATAGATGTTACTGATTGGAGAGTAAGAGCAAATTTCTGACTAATCGTGAAACATTCACCTTATGGGTTTATACATTAACAGTAACGTCAGACCATTCAGTATGACACTTCTTGCACCATGTAGTCGGAATTATTGTGATATTAAATCATGCTTGTGGTTATGTAGTAACAGTCGAAAAGCGGTGGATACGGTTATATTTATTACACGTGAACTTCACAAGATTTTAACAACATTTACCATGCTTGAAACAATACAAATCTCTTCTACACTAATTTAACTATGCCATCTTACAGCTACGAGATCAAAACAATCTGAAACTTACCAAACTTTGAAATCAAGTAATGGCAAAATAGACGAAGGTTAATAAAAGTAATATGTGAAAATACTTCAAAATTTGCAGGGGCGTAAATAGCCACGCGCAAACCGTGTCACAAACTGTGATGTTAACAAAAGTTTTGCTAGTTTTTAGAAGTGAGACTATCACAATTGAGTTGTGCATTGCTTTTACAAGATTTTAAATAAGAGTCATTCAATAATTCTATAGCTCCATTTTTCAATTTTTGTCCACAACGTACATGCATATTTGCAAATTTGGTAGGTACGCACCTGTGTAGATTCATCTACTGCTCATTTAGTCTTAGAAGTATGTTTCTACATACCCTATACAGTTCAGTATCACTGTCGGAAATGAACATAAAGGATAATGCGGAAAGAAGCTCTCTAAAAGTATGTTATGTGGTGTACAGGAATCGTCTCATCAGATTAAATACATTGACTCAGAACTTGGAACCTGGAATCAAACCTTTAGTCACTAATCAAATATTACGCATGTATTCGACATCCGTTGAAAGCATTTTGCATTTGGCAAGCCCTCTTATCTAAACTACACTGTATGTACATCGAGCTGTAAATGACGACGTAATGAGAAAGAAACGACCCCGTTGATGTCTTTATCAAGCCCTTTCATTTTCGCACGACCACATTTCGGGAACGAGAACCACACGGTTTGCAGAAATTACACGTGGCGGCACAATAATACTCCATCCCTTCCCTGCGCATCACATTTCGGCATTGATCAATGAATGAAGCGCAGTTTTGCAGTCGATCTTTGCACGCTGTAATGCAACAGGATGTTACTGGTAACTTTTCAACTCTTCGTTTGTCATTACGCCAATCGAGCAACAGATTTGTCAACTCACGTACTAGAGTTTTACTGACATACCTGGTATAGCCACGCCTACAGTTGTTTATTGCAACCCCGAAACTCATGACTTTTCCCATTCATTGAAACATGACACCCATTTAAAAGTCACGCCAATACAAAATATCCCCTCTGTGCCACTCACTTCAGCCCAATCGCCGGTAGATGGTGACTATCGCCTCGATCTGCCTGCGAACAGTGAAGGTCACATAAGCTCTCGATACACCGAAAGCTTTTCAGCGAATTATGGCTAACAGTAATTAAAACATCAAAATTGCGTTGCTATAAATACTTTTTGTACGTAGAGTGACCCCTTAGGAGTCCGCCGATGTCTTTAACTCCTTCCAACTAAAACAAATATTACGTAATCAAACTTTTTTCGAGCATTTCGTCGTTGAGTTGCCCAAATCTGCAATTGGCCATTTTTGCACTGCGACGTCATATCTCCCGACGCACACAGTGTAAAAAGGGCCAGTTGTCGATTTGGGCATCGATGTGTTTTAATAAGCGTGACGCTTAATTTGCCGAATTTTTTCCTGTAGGAGCTTCAGAGACTTGAAGGCCGGTCGAAACGATGGTCATTGTCTGGACCGACAAGTTTGCGAGTGCCCCTTACCCGTCCTTTACGTATTCCTACTCCAGTACGCTCTTGGCTCTGTGGGCTGGGCAGTAACTACTGTATCAGCAAAAACAATACGAAAGTAAGTTGTCAGCGAATTATACTCCCACGCCTAGAATTCTGAAACGCGATACAATGAAGGTTTCAACATCCTAACACTTAGCTACTGCCTACTGTTCCGCGTTGCAAGATTAAGGGAGAGGTTTGGTGCAAAGCAACTACTTCATAAGTAGGCCTTGATATGCCTAACATTTTTATAAGATATAACAAGTTGTTACATTATATGGAGTTGTTACAATTAACGTCAAATGCACATGCAAGAATTGTACCGTGGTTACATTTTACGAAAGCGACGTCATATTTCATGAGTTTGCATGGCATTTGTCACACGGAGGTTCACACACTGAAATTCTGTCACATGCGTCAGCTCAAATTTATAGATGTGTCCCTATGATTTTTAACAAAGATAATATAGTCAAACGTGTACCCAGTGCAGTTTCAGCTCCAGAAGAAAGGAGTTTCCAGGGTCACGTATGAAGTCTGTTATTATTAAAGCGTTCTTGTTGGCGGTCACAGGTCAAAAACAAGTTTTGTATCCGGCATTTCAGTAAACACACTTCCCTTGGTAAGCTCAACAGAAATAATAACGTACTTATATATGTTATATAACGTACATGGTGAAAATTGAGGTTTATTATACAGAGGTACGTGACATTCAAGCCGATTTAAAGGAGGGCGAA
>NMRA01000278.1:112047-166068 GCA_002633005.1 Phoronis australis
AACAATTAAAAAGGAAATCTGTTATAGGAATTGTACGTAATAGGTGGAAAATCGTCTCGTCGTTGTTGTTTTTACCAGTGCAATACTGAGGAGTTGTGAGGGAAGTCCGCGAAGAGCAGCCTTTTCCAGAGAGGACAAGGTGCGTTTGGGGAGGCTGTAGTAACAGCAACTTGATTGAGTTCAAATTTCCGAAACACGTGGGAGCTGCGGAGAAATGGCTTCGGTTTGTGCGCCGCAAAAGAGTTTGGAATGTCAATGTGGAACACGCAATTCAGTCGGGAGACACACTTTGTTCGACAGATTTAAAAGAATAGTGTTTTGACCAAACGCAATGACAAAGTTACAATGAAGGACTCGCTACCTTGTAAGAGTATTTGAAATTTTTGTAAATAATGAGCAAACTGCTTTCATTCTAGGAGGAGTGCTGCCAGTCTCTCGACCCCGGCCCAGATCGAGTGTTACGACAAGAACTAGGCTTATGCATTAGACCGTGATCATTCCATTATGGCAATTACGAGTGAATCAGAATTACTACAGCCTTTGCCAATGAATATTAAATGTCGTTTTCGTGAATATTAACCACCCCTGGTTCACTTGGTTGTGTCACACATATGTATACAGCATTTCATGTGCGAGTGCATTTGGCCTGAAAGCCGACGAAAGTTTGCTAAGTGGGAAATCGTATTCGTTCTTCAAGTACTTGAGTGTGATGCCCATATCCTTTCTCATCTCTGTCTGTATAACAATTGTCCAGTTCTCGCTGAAAATCGTCCTCGTCTTCTGATCTGCTGTGTTCTGCCATTGCAATTGATTGTCAAGTGACCAAATATCTTCCACCCTTTACATCATTTGGCGGGAAACTAGGAAATAACAAATTTTTCTTCGAAACTAAAAAATTTCATGAATATTTGGGATAAAAGTGTTTATTAAGTTAGATTTTGTGGTATTTATTTCATACTAACTAACTAAAACCTCAAAAACTACGAAAACGCTAGGCAGGAACTCTTTAAAACGCCAAAATAAAGCCTGAAACTACAATATCGCTTGAAGATGAGTGAGATAGATACCTTTTTGGTACACGCCGTGGAACTACCTACCTTTGTAATTCTAAGCCTCCAATAGTCAAAGCATTTGGATTCTATACCTTATCGTTGTACTCGAGTTTTTAAATTAAAACCTTACGCTTTTGGAGTATATTCACAATATATCGTCAAAAATCGCATGAACTGGTGGCTTATTTAGACACGCACATATCCACTTTCTCATTTATAATGCACATGTCCAAAAGCACAATTAATAGGCGTCAGTGTACGATACATAGCTTTAGAGCATGTGATGGGGCTTTGACCTGAGTACATAGGAACCTGAACGTCAGTTATCTTCAGCTGAGCTATCCTAGCTCATACACGGTGCATTAGATTCGTAATAATCAGGGGGCACTAAACTTGGGGTAATAAAGTGTGCCCTAAACCGGCTGAATTTCCCCAGGATTTGCTGCGATATGAGTGAGGGTGAGTTGGGTTTTGGGGGCGGCTTGGACCCGGGGAAGGCCCGGCCGGGAGGGTTGGGTGGCCCTGTACCATACGATGCTCGGGTGGGAACCACTGCAGGTCCTCCAGGTACTTTTATGTTTGTGCATGCACTGTTATATGTAGTGCAATTTCCCTTGTATTTAAGGCATAGCAGCGTCTGGTAGGTGGGTGTGGTATGGTGTCAGTAGAGGTGCCTGTAATTTACAGCAACCAGAACTCCGGCTCTATCGTCGACCAGGGTGTGGCTGAGTTTTTAGCTTTGCAAAAGCGGTACTTCTCATCGTGAGGTATCCAATCTGTCCCCGCGGGCTGTGCCCCAAGTCGAAGGTCGTGCTTGCACTCCGGAGGGGGGATGCGTTTCAATGAACATGGATACAAATCCGGGAATGGCATCGGTCCATTTCTCATTGGTTCCGAATACCTTTTTCCTCCATCCCCTCTACCAGGGTCACGGCGGTGTGGCGGTGGACAAGATTGTTCATCCAAGAACAACCATGCCCATGTGGTACATACTGAGCCACAACACCACGTTCCTTACAATATCTCTTTCTATCACTCCGGCTGGTCTGCTCACTAAGCTTGTCCGGAACCTGCTTTGCAGGTTGTTATAGCTTCAATTAAATGGATGTATAAACACAGTGACTTGCCTCAAAACATTTCTTCCGATATCCACCTCTTTGCAGAAGACTGTTCCATCAGGAATAAAAAGGACTGAAAGTCACTCCAACATGATATCAACAAACTTGGTCATTGGGAATCAGTGTGGGGTATGCTGTTCAAAGCATCGAATGTTCTTCATGTACATCGGTAAAAGAAAAGTATAATCCAACACCACTTCCTTCCTAGCTCATTCCTGTCACCCCTGTTTAAGGCCAAATATCTTGGCATTACTATCTCTAACAATCTCATCTGGAATTCTCGCATCAATGCAACAGCTGCTTCTGTCAGTAAAACCTTTGGATTTCTAAACTGATACATCTGGCAAACTCGTCATAAAATTAAGGAAATATCCTATGCCGCTCTAGTCCGACCAAAACTAAAAGTACCACTCAACGGTATGGTCAAACACACAAAAGCTCTTACCAACAATATCGAAATGGTGTAACGACGAGCTGCAAGATTTAGCCTGAATAGATATCACGATACTTCATCTGTCAATGAAATGATCTAATCCTAAAATGGCAAACCTTCGAATTCCGCCGATAATTCTACAAGCTTTCTATATTCCATAAAACTTTCCATCAAACCCTTGCCATTCCCAAAACCTATTTGCATCTCTCCATCAGTACCCCTACACGTAGATGACACGGTATGTACTTCATAACACCTCTCCTGGAACAGCCTACCAGCCTACGTCATCGGCGCAGCCTCTCTGGATCACTTCCTCCTTTCATGTTAGTCATCATTGCTCTAAGAGCACATTGCAATGCACTCTCACACTTCACTCTTGTACATACCTCTCCCCATTGCACTTTAAATTTCGTAACATGCACCACTAGAAGAACGCTGGAGTTCAAGTGTGACGAGTTTTTAGAGATATATAAATAGCTGTTATTTCTATTCTATATGCGTATTTCAGACAACCTAAATCGTTGTTTTGGCAGTTCCAAATTACACATTTTAAAACCGAGATGAAATAAAAATGGAGCAGTTGATTACTTCAAAAACAAAGCAGCCGATCTTCAGTCAAAAAAACACAATTCAACTACAGAAATATTCCATTCATTCTTCGGATAACCCGGAAAACATTGCAACAGAAGGTTTTATTGCATAAATCGTATCCTTTCACACCCCTTATTGGGAAAAAATAGTCTACCGGAATCGGAGTGGTGGAAGTTGGTTTTTCAAGATGGCGGACAAAATGGCCGCCAGATTTTCTGATGAGCACTATAACTCAAGAGTGGAATGTGATAGAGTAAATATTCAAAAAGGTTTACCTATGTTTTGTGGGTCAAAAAATCCATTGGAAATGGTTTTACATGGCTGTGGTGACACTGTCTGCCATTTTCCAAGATGGCTGCCAAAATCTACTTGAGTTGCACAACTTCACACGAACAGATTAGTGTGTCGTCTTGCTTCAAACATCGCATCATAGGTTTTCTGGGTCGGCTAATCCATTGAGACTCATTACATTTGGCACTAACGATTATCCACCATTTCCAAGATGGCGGACAAAATGGCCGCCAGATTTCCAGATGATCTTTATAACTCGAGAGTGGAATGTGATAGAGTAAAAATTCAAAAATGTTTACCTATCTTTTTGCGGTCAACAAATCCATTGTAAAAGTTTTGCATGGCCGTGGTGACACCATCAGCCTTTTTCTAAGATGGCCTTCAAAATTATTTCGAATCGCACAACTTCGCACACACAGATTAGTGTGTCGTCTTGCTTCAAGTATCATAAATTTTCTGGTTCGACTAATCCATTTAGACTCATTGCGTTTGGCTCTAATGATTACTTCCACCATTTTCTAAGATGGCCACGAAATAGTTGCTTCGTGTAAGAACTTCAGATTCAAGAGACACGCCATATCCTGAGTTTTTTAAGTCAGCACATCCATTACAATATTTTTGTGTGGCTCTTGATGATTACGACTACCATTTTCAAAATGGTTTAACGAACAACTTATTTGGGTCAAAAACATCAGATTTGGCTGAACTGAATGATCATTCTCCTGAAAAAATGTGCTGTATTGAAAATAACTCTCTGCAATTAATTCAGTGATCTACTATCCACACTGTCTGTGTCACTTCCAGTTAGTTGTAAATGCTAGTGAATCTATACACAATCAACCAGTATTTACACAACTAATCTCTGTAAACTCAGAATGAATTGCTGCAGCTAAAACCACGGCATTCTCCACATGCAACCGAGTACACCTATCCTAACTTCTTGCAAGTACATCTCTTGGAACTGCAGTTCAGTTGGTCTTACACGAGCATCTCACTACTTTCAGCAGTTTCTCTGGTGCTGCTGAATGGTCCGTCGTCGTGGGAATGAATTTTCCACCTGCCAGCATCCATCCCCAATACAGCAAGTCTAGGCCACTGCCACGGAAGCTTGACCGCTCTTGCTCTTGATATTATGTCCCGGCAGCAAGGAATTTAGCTACAGAAGAAAGGTGGTGATAATGACTGTATTTGGGCTGTGGATAGTCCGACACCTCATCCACAAATTGCCTGTATCGCAAATCATCCAAATTTCCAGAGCCAGTACCGCCATGAAGCACAGATACAACTCTTACCAGCTTCAAATATGTCTTGCTTCAGCTGCATGTGTCTAGTGAATACTCTTAGTGCTTTTGCAGAATTCTCGATCACGCTGTTTCTTGAATGGGAGAGCCTTTGCTAATACCGAACAGCTGTAATGTTGTGTTGCAACCACCTATTGCATGCGCAAATGGCAAAGCTGCCCAAGTTTCGGCACCAAGAGACAACTGTAGTTCCTTCATGTCACAGACTGTCCTCTTGTTTTGGTGTCTCTTATCCAATTTCATGAACATGAAATTTGCAATGAGGGTAGTTGGACCTTGTACTGCGTTCTCTACTGCTGTTTCTACAATTAAAACAACTGCGTCACCTTTAGCTTGTACCACTGTGCAACCAGCATTTCCTAGCAAACTTGACAAGAAGTGAGTGAATCGTTTGTTTTCGCTTTTTGCCAAAAATGTACATTTTTTACTTGATCACCATGTCACCATTGAAGTGAACTTCAGTTCCAACCCCCCACCCAGTCTTTGAACATGAAAGACATCTATAGTTGATGGTCCATCTCAGTAACCATCAAAAACAACAATAGGCTGCGTGCACTTGCTGATGTAATCCACATATTAAGCTCTACCAAATGACTGATACGTTGCACCTCTAGGCCATGGAATACGGTGAAGGAGAGAACTGCCGTCGATTACATGCATCACCGTGTTTTCTGGAAATTGAAATCCTCAGGTAGTCCTCCACTGGTCCAGAGTGCATCAGCTCATATTGATTTATTAGTGACTCTGGGAAAACCAAATGTATCAAAAAGAACAAGGGAACCAACACACAGCTCAAACTTCAAAAGGCTTGATGAACTTTCACTGTTGTCTTTTGCAGCTGTCAGGATTCACTGAAATAGCAGTCGTGGATACATGTGTAAAATTACTATTAGCAACATGAATTCAACAATGCAATGCTGCGGATGTCTTTGTCGTCACGCGACTGCCTAAGTACATTCTTTATGCTGCTGACTTCTTTCACATCTTAAGTTTGTCACAGTCTGCATGGCACCATTTATACTTGAGCATGCCGGCAAGGAAAGCAACCACAGTGCATTCTGTGTATCTTCCATTTCGCAACCTCAAGTTAAACCTCCTGTTGTTTTAATGCTTTTCATGGTTATTTGTTCAATTACAAGGTCTTATCTCATTATGAAAAGCCTGCTCAGAATCACTTTGTCTTATGGTTTGTTGGCCGTAGACGTCTGGACGGGCGTCTTTGGGTTGCTATGTCTGCTTAAGTCAAGTATATGTATGAAAATTTTGCATAAGAGTTGTGACCAGCAGCTGCAAAGTAAGGCAGCATTTCAAAAACTACTTTTAGGTGAAGCTCCCAATCTGAGGTTATTTCTGCTTTTAAAAAAGTCGAAGGATGTCAATCATCTTCATATACTGTAGTCAAAGACTAATGAATGGACTTTGCATGGACAAGTCTGATTTATGTGCTTTGATTTTTTATGTATACCCACAAGACACTCCGACGAGCATACATCGTGGCACACACAGACGTCATGCCAGCAATAAGATCATCATACCGCTTCAGACCAGCTCTCACATCATCATGAAGAACATCATTGACCATTGATTCTTCTGACGAACTATTCTCTGTTATTGTGAATTCTGAAGACCTATACTCTGATTCAGTCTTTTTAATATACCAATGGCAGTAGGTTGGAAACCAGAAGTGAACTCTCGTGAGGGCATTCCACTGTAATCCAAGGTTCAGAATCGGAAGACACTGGCTGGGCATGGCATGCCCCATGGCATACATATAGTTATGTGATCAGTTGGGATGTCTGAGATGTCTGAAGAGTCTGTCTCCATAATCTGACGAGCCAAAATTTTTGTACAAGCATTGAACTCCACCTCTTGGCATGTATTCTGTGTGTTCTGTATTGGTGACATTCCGGACTCCTGGAATTNTCGTGAGGGCATTCCACTGTAATCCAAGGTTCAGAATCGGAAGACACTGGCTGGGCATGGCATGCCCCATGGCATATATAGTTATGTGATCAGTTGGGATGTCTGAGATGTCTGAAGAGTCTGTCTCCATAATCTGACGAGCCAAACTTTGTGTACAAGCATTGAACTCCACCTCTTGGCATGTATTCTGTGTGTTCTGTATTGGTGACATTCCGGACTCCTGGAATTTCTGAAGAACCTCAATTTCTTTCTTCATTGGTTTTGGATTGGCGTTACTTGATCTGTCAATATTTGGAAGTGGGATGTTGAATGTTCTGGCTTTTATTATAGCATTCAGTGCTAGTCTACCAACATGTGCCCCCTCACTGATCTATTCACAAAAGGATCACACTGTTTGATGCATACACCGTTTCAAGAACTCCTTGAAGCCCTGTGCTTGACATTACGTATCCAATACATTCCAGAAAGCTCATCTCAGTATGAAATCTTCCGAGCCTGGCTAAGAACAAGTTACTGCAGATCACTATCGCTTTGTTTGCAGGCACTAATTTCCTCTAAAATCAGTTGCCTATGTTCATAAAAAGCATGTATATTAAACAAATTGTGGGTCCTAACAATTAAAATTTAATTAATAACTTTTTGTTACACAATCCTATTTGCTTTTCATCAAATTCAGGTGAAATCAGCAGCCAATTCTCAATACATGCCAGCAGCAGACAAAATCGATGCCTGGGAACAACTAATAATATCTCCAATAGCAGAGAAAAAGCCATTCCTGCCCAATTTTATTAAGGGTTTGTATAATGAATAAGCCAGTAACTCCACCACAATAACATCTTTTTCTAACAAATATTATTTTTGATACCTCAAATGAATATGTTTTACAGAAAAATAATTGAGTTTGTAAAATTTATAATGAAAATTTAACTAAAGCCTTTTCTGAAAAACACACCAACTTTTGTGTTATATAATCTAAAATGTGATTAAAATTCCACATTTAGTATATAAATCTTAAAAAAAACAAATTATAGAAAGAATCAACTCATTAACCCTGACTATAGATTGTAAAATATTTGTGTGTAAATGCGTATCAGGTTACAAACAGAGTTTGCAGAACGTAAATGCGGTAAATTGGGGTTTGTGAATTGGCAGCCATTTTGGCGGCCATTTTGTCAGCCATCTTGATTTTTTCTCGCAAACCAGTGACCAATTGTAAGGTCAAGATATTTTAAATTGTTTAACTTACAAAAGAATAAAACTTTTGCCATTTTCAGGGCAAAATATAAAAAGAAATCTTGTAACATGTACCAAATTGCCCTTTCGGCCGCCATTTTGTCGGCCCTATTGGATTTATTTTACGGAAAATCGGCATCTTTTGATTGGTATGCCTGTTATGAAAAGTATATAATCAATGACAAACTTTATTGTTTTATTTTTAGCTGTTTGATAAGAGTAATATGTCAGAAAACAGTAATCACCGGTTTTGTCGGCCATTTTTTCCGCCATCTTGAAAAACCGACTTCCGCCACTCCGATTTCGGTAGATTTTTTTCTGACACCAAGGGATGTTCGAAAATGCCATTTATGCAAAAAAACCTTCTGTTGCAATTGTTTCTAGGTTGAGCCCTCTGGAGCCCTAGAATGACTGGACTAAAAACATAAAGTATCAACTTGAGTTATGTCAAGACCCCGAATTATTGCGATTGTCGCATTATCAGCTAAAATAAATACATTGTACGGCATTGTACGAAACGTGATAACCCAAGGTATTGTCATGTTACCTTAGCAGCCATTAGCACGATGTTTAACTTAAAAGTTTGAAGAGATTCCATCTGATTGATACTGACTAAACAAACGGAATCCAGTAAGACGTAGAGATGTAACACCTACTCACACGTATCGCAGAAACATGTATTGTAACACTTTCTTCGAATTTCGTCGCTGGTATCGCATGAACCACCGGCTGCTTCTCTTCGGCACCAAAAGGTGGAGGTTCGGCATACACTGCTTCCCTGTTCTCGGCACGCATTGGGGTCAGATCTTGGTTCCAATATGTCAACACAGTTACCTGCAATTAAACATGGAGGATTAAACAACCGGGTTACATAAAAAATCCTATAATGCGTGACTCTGTGAGTTTCCGGGGGCAAATAAATCTTTTACATCAAATTTACTTGCAGCTACTCAAGTTATCGTACCTTCTGTTTTTGCTTATAATTGCTATATTGAACACAATTCACACAAGGGTATGTACAGCAAGAAATACTGTGACACTGTAGTGTTTGCACTGAATTAAATCTATTGTTTTAGTGGTCAATGCTTTCCCTGGGTCAATTCCCCTTCATCAATAAGAAAACAAGTTTAGCCCCTTTAATTGCATTATTTATTTACATAAGCGGATGCAGGGGGTCAAAGGGTCCGCACCCTCCCTTTTCCGTGAATTTTAGTAATATCAAATCTAGAAATTTCGTATTGTTGTCGTGGTCTCCCCTTTTTAAAAAATCCTTGATCTGACCATCCCTTTTCAAAAAATCCTGAGTCCGCCCCTGCTTTCTATACCACACAATGTTGTAATGCATACTGTTGTGTACTTCCTACATGTAACGCTTAGAATCATTGCCGTTGCTCAAGGCAATTAAATCACTTTGTCCGATCACTTTTACATCGCTTTAAAGAAGGAGCCTTGAACTCACACTACGTTCGCCAGTCGTCGTGAAAAAATCTGTAACCCCGACAGTTAGGGTACACCTCAATAAAATAAAATGTGATTACTCAGTACACCAGCTCCGGTATAAGTTGTGTAAAACATATTTTATCAATAGGAAATTCCAAATTTACTGCTTAAATCACAATTATACCTTGTGGCGTTCTAGTTGGTGCATCGATGTCTTTGTCGCATAAGTTGCAAGTTTTGGGGCAATATCTCTTTGCAATTAACGAGTAGAATACACTGGGTTTGTCGCAATGCCCCCTGTCTTTTATTTTTTTGCAATGGTGTTTCCCGAAGCGATCAAAACCTGCAACAAGTGGAGGCAAACGTGTACTTCGCCTTCAACATCATTGAAATCGCAGCACCTGTACTACTCACAATTTCTTGTTCACAGCATCTCTTAGAAAACGCTATAGCTACATATCGCAACTACAGTTCCATACTCATAACTTCATTCCATAATCAATCATGCCAATCCTCTGTTTACGTTTTCACATTCCAGGAAGGCGCGCACGCGAACACGCACGCGTGCAAGCACGCACCAACTCACTCATATCCTTAGTGGACAACATTTGCCGCAACATTTGGCACATAATTTCGACCAACTGTGTTGAAAGGTATTTTGTTACCAGATTGTTTCAAAACGGCGTACCCAAAGTCAGAGTGAAACTACAGAATTGTTAGAAAGAGGCTATGGCGAGTTGAAGGGGGGAATGTGATGGTGATTACAGATTAGTTTGAAGTAGTGTTGATTTTGCGAAGGCGGACCTTGGGATACTTCAATGTATTTTTCTCCATCCAAGAAACCCTACTCGAATCCAACCCTTCCATCACATCCACCAATTGAACCCGTTTCCAAAGTTGGAATTCGCCCACGTCTTAACCTAGGCTTTCTCGCAATGTCGCGCAGACGTACATGTAGCCTAAGCAGCAATGAAATTAGGCTAAAGGCATACGCTTTAAGCAGTGAACAACTACGATGTAAATCACGCATTGGCGCATTCCCATTAAGTTTCCGTTTCAGTATTTAACTACCTGTACTGATATTTGGCATGCATGTTACTGTTTCGTTTCTAATATTCCTCAGTTTATCCACCAACCTGTGTTAACCTACGTCCTTCCGTTTATACTATTTAACAACGAATCTACCAAGTTTGAGATATTCAGCAATCTCACAACTGATGTTTGCTTCACATGTTGTCGTATCACACATTCCCCAATTAATCTTCCAATTAATGTTTGACTTACATGTTTCCGTATCACACATTCCACAAGCCTTCCTGCAGTTATGAGCCATCCACAAAATGTTCGAGTTGCATTCGCCATCTTTAGCCCACTTGATGCATTTCTGTTCACCAGCCTTGTTTTCGCAAGGTAAAACAAGCATTAAGCCTTCATCACCACATAGGCCACATGTTTTTCGGCATGGACGTATCCATCGCTTTTGGTTAACGCAGTCAGCGAATACATTGCACCCTTCCTCTGCGTCAACACATTCAGCATCTACGATATGGCGTGTGTAAGTTTAAAGTTTTTCAGCAGGAAACCAGAATATGTGATAAGTGTGACGAACGCACGTGCCATTTTTTTAAAACCGCGCGTGCCAAATGTGCCAGTTAAAATAGTTGAAACGACTTCAACTACGCGGCAAATCTTGATCTTCCTTGTTCAGGCTTTTCAATTTTCGTTGGTTCTGACAATTTAAATTATTAATTCTTCGTTAACGTTAATACTAATAAATTTGAGTAAACGCATGTCAACGTCACGATAGCGCAACCAGTCTGTGGGTGCGAATTGCACTAAAACGCCAGAGACGTCCTTCTCAAAGAGTTGCTCGCCCATTCACGAGTATAACAACTGTAACAACGTTTTTGATTATTTCACAGTGAACATTTCTATCAAACAAAATTCGGATATCTTACTGATACCATTTTTTGCTTTGAAACTATATTTTAGATGAATTTTACTGAAAAGACACCTCCGCTTCGGAGACTGGTATAACGTTAAAAATTAAAATAAACAGGCTTTAATATTTCAGAAAATAGGTACTTTTACATGGGTTCGTTGATATTTGACTCAATAATGAGGCGTCTATATATCGTATGAAATTAGCATGGTCAGAAACAACCAACATACGTATCATAACAACAAGCCCTTACCTGGGCCAGCGCACCTCGTGCATGACCGGAAGCACAACCTGGACATTTGTGCCGAATTGGTTACGCACGCTCCGTATGCAGCTCTTGCTACGCAGATGTGAATTTTGTTTATGCAAAACTCGTTTTTGGGCCATTCGGATTCAGCTGACGAGAAAAATGAAAATGCTTTAGCGACCTATCGAACTTAAAGTTACAAGTAGAAAGATTATTGTCACGGCGTGACAATAATGAACTCTGCGCGTGCGTATTACTGGAATTGTTATGGGAAGTTACTGATAGTTACCCGTTTACAATTATTAGAAGGAATTCTTTGAGATTGTAGGACAAATTACATGTTGATATTTTGATGACCTTTCAACTAATTAATCTCTTCCGGTGCATTATGAGCCCCTATGAGGGAATAATTGTAATCTCGATTGAAATTGTGGTTAATGCTATGAATCCCAGATGTTTTACTTTAAGCACTTCAGAATACAAGACGAATGAATTGGCCAAACTTTCAGAAGAAAAGTGCACTTAATGGCCCCATGGGTGAACCAAATGACCTGAAAATTTAGAATTCAAACTCAATCACATTTAGTAAACAGACATGTAATTTTGAAGTCTGTAGCTCAAAATTTTAGTTTGCACTCAATGACCTTTGACCTAGTTTTTCTGATCGGTTAGACCTATTGCGAGGTAAAGTAGGGTATTCAACTGGCATGTTGACTTACACCAGTCTGCTGAAATTTAAAAGAATTACTTGAAAAACGTAAGAGATATTACATTTTGAACGTTTGCACTAATTGACCTTATCCGGTGCATTTTAAGCATCTTTAGGAGAATTATTGCAAAGACCATGGAAAATGTGTTTAACGCTGAGAATCACAGATGTCTAACGGTTGACACATCAGAATACTTGTTGATTAAAAAGGTCAAATTTTCAGAAGAAAAATGCACCTAATGACACCATGTTTGCACTAAATGACCTGAACCTTTGGATTCCGATTTGATTTACCTGTGACAATCAGACCTGTCAATTTGAAGTGTCTAGCTCAAAATTTTAGTTCGCACCTAATGACCTTTGACCTATTTCACCTGATTGGATGACCCGATTACTTAGAAAAGTATTTTTTAAATTGTCATGTTGACTTATACCTGTGCACCGAATTTGAAAAAGATAGCTTTAAAACTGAAGGAGGAGTAGCATTTTGAAAATTGAATGACCTTTGCACCAAGCGACCTCTTCCGGTGTAATATGGAATATGATTATATAACCAATCAAAAATTATATACTGTCAAAAGTCACATGCTGAATTTAAAGACCGTACCTGAACCAATTTGGAGTTATTAAGCCTCAAAGCTGGTCAGAAGAAGAATAAGAAGAATATGAATAAAATTGAAGAAAACCCAGGAACAACAATACCCTGCGCTTACACGCGCAGGGTAATTAGCAACAAAACAACTTGTAGAAATAGACACGACGTTATTATACTGTTAACATGGTACCTGTATACTTGATTTCGCAAAAACTTTGAAAAGATTAAAACAGGATTTTCAACTTTGAGGATTACATTTAGAGTAAATCAAGACGACACGATTGGTTTGCACTGTAATTATTGATATTCAGAATACCTTACGCTCTTGGTCCAGAAGATACCTCTGTTCTGTGTGGTGAACGCTTTAGCATTGCCAAAGCTTACACATCTTTTCTTAAGTCTCCCATCACCAAAGGGCGAATTTATCAAACAACTGGAGATTTTTTTTCAGTTTATTTGGAGTAGAAGAATGATAAAATTTCTCGTAATTCAATGGTTCATAATTGTAAAAATTGTGGTCTTAACATGATTCATTTAGTTTCCTTTATTAAAGCTCTTAAAGTAACGTGGTTAAAAAGATTATAAATGGGCAAAATAAGTCGAATTGGATAGATATTTTGCAGAATTCAAGTCAATTTGACATTGAGAAGATGACCAATGGAGGAAACTATTTTTTAAAATGGTAGCCCAGTCCACGGGGAGTCCTTTTGGCAAGGATATGTTTGTTTCAACATTTGAGTTTGGTTCGACATTAAACGAGGTCAAAGAAGATGACAGGATACTGTCCCTTCTTTTATGGCATATTACAAAGGTTCAAATTGGAGAAAAACCAATATTTTACTTGGAATGAAAAGCCTGTGAGATTCTTAGGTGATTTATTTGACGAGAACGGACATTTGTTGTCATGCAACAGTTTTGCATACAAATTTGGTTTTAAACCTTTTTGACACTTTATTGCAGACTGAGAGATTCAAGTGCACAAGTGTCTCAACCAAATATCCCACAACTCTAGCACTTGGCGAAAAATTAGAAAGGTACTCGTGATATGTATGATACTTTTCTTACAACTTTGTTTCAAAAACCAAAAGGATTAGAAAAATGGGAAAATACTATTAGTGTTGCAAGATCAATGATCCAATGTTAGACTCTAGATGGTTTCAAAATGAGAATTGTACACATAAGTTTAGCAACAAATAACTTTTTAAGGCGAATGGGTATTTCTCCAACTGGGCGATATACCTGTTGTAGGAATGAACCCGGAAGTTTAGAACATTTATTATGTGGCAATACTCTTTAAGCCTTTTTGGAAGAGAATAGCTGAATATCATTTTCACGCAGAGAACGTCGATATATCGATAGATTTTCAGACTGTCATATTTGATAAAACTCGAAAAGCAAATGAACTGTTAAATCTTATCTTGAATAATGAATGAGAGACGGCTAGACATACATGGAAGCTCAGAGTAAGTCTGTTCCTGGAATGCAAACGGTTGGACATCAAATAACAAATGTCTGAAACAGAAAGTAATTCATGGATCCGAAGCAGACGTTTTCTGTATCGTTCAAACCCATTTAGCAAAAACTGCTAGTATTTTTGTAAATGAGTTTGTTTGGTATTACTGTAATATATATATACCATATAATAGAAACGCTATGCATAGGCGTGCTATTAGACCGTGTATGGGTTAGGGGTATTAGTTAAGCCATCCTTTATTACAGAAATATAGTGTTAAGGTTGTTGATATATATCATGATGGTATAATTGGACTGCAGTTTACTAATGCGATTTCTGATTAAAAGTTTGTTTTATCTACCTTCAGAAAATTTCCCTTGTGGGTGTGACAAGAGCACTGTTATGCTCATTTGTTGTGTCAGTTGTATTCCCTCGATGGTGTTGATTCTTTACTGTCGCAGAATGTGTTATTGTGTGTTTCCATCATTTAGTTTAGTCATAACTTTCTGTTGTTGTTAATCACCACTTTCTTAGAGTAGAAGATGTGGAGTAATATTTCCCATACCTCGAACCGCTTGTTTGTGACCATAATGCATCCTTTATTCCTTTGTCTTATTTGATTGATTAATTCGCGTTTATCTTGTATTGAGTAGAAGTTGTCTTATGAGCAGTATTAGTAGTATAATCAGCGGTTTCTCCGCATTGAGAGTTGTTATCATCATTTAACAACAAATTTAGATCCTTTATATTTATGTGGAGACTTTAATGCCCGTATAATAGACATGACAAATTATGTACAGTATGTCTATGTAACCGCCAGCAGACAGCCTTTATTTTTAGATGGTTCTAAATATAGGCACGGGGATTCCGTCAGTGAATTTTGTATTGACTCAAACGTCTGTGCTCTCAATGGGTGAGTAAGTCCCGATAACCATACATTGTTATCGGGAAGGGGTTCTTCTGATGTTCACTGCATCCTTACGCAACATGAAAATTTATCTAATTGTGCGCAATTGGAAATTTATACACCCGGAGAATTGGTAAACAAATTTGATCCTCTGAGTGAGCTTTCTGGTGCTTGCCATATGACAGATCCTTCATTACTTGCCTTCTATTTTTCCATACATTATAATGAAAACCTTTCACATTTAAAAGAAGTTGGCATTGATTCCCACAAAGTTACAGGAAGCTGTGGTCAATTCCCGAAGGCTTTATGCATTCTGAAATTGTTAACACTGCTATGCAAGAATTAATTGATTCTATTTTGGTTTGCAGAGCAACCCAAAAAAACATTGACTATATGTAGAGTAGGTTTTGTAAGTGCATATTTGATGAGATGGACAGAAAATTAGTTTGCTATAACACAAAGCAGGTGAGAAAGAAATTTAGAACAAGCAAACCCAATTGGCATGCTGAATTTTCCAAGCTTTGGAAAGATGTAAGTTTCAAAGAGAAAAGTTTTTGAAATGCATGGGCTCTCGAGAAGAACATTTTTTACTGAGATCCCAATGCCTAAGTGCTCAGGTAATATTTGATAATGTTGACAGGAGGATCGAAAGAAAACTTCTGAGAGATCAAGTTGACATTATAGCATCTTTAAATTTCAATAACCCCATAGAAATTTGGAAGTATAGTAAGAACTTGGGCCCCTTCTTTATAAAGAGAATGCCCATGGAGGTATACGATGATATTGGAAATGTTATCCAATAACCAATATGTTTTTAATAAATGGAAGAACGAGTATGAGTCGTTATACAATGGTCCAATTTTAAATAATTTTGAGCGTGAATTTTATGCTGATATGCTTCTCAAAAAGCTGATATTGAGCCGTTATTTAATCTTCTCTTCGATGAAAATAATATTTTGAATAAAATTATTACTCACAATGAAGTTAAGCGATTGGTGATGAAATCTAAAGATACTAAAAGCAGTGGGAATTGATCAATTATGTTATGAAGTATGTAAAAATGATACCGCTATTGACCCCTTGTCGTATTTGTTCCAAATGGTTTTTCGTTACGGCATGGTTCCTAGTTTATGGGCTAAATCGTTATTATGCCAATCCCACTGGGTTCACAGAAGGACCCGCGCGTCCCGCTGAGTTATAGATGTATCAGCTTGTTGTCCAACATAGACAAGATGAATAGTATTATATTGAACAATAGAATGGTTGTGTACGTGGAGGAAAACAGGCTCCTTATTGATGAGCAAAATGACTTTTGTCGTGGCAGAGCATGTGTTGATCACGTCTTTGTTTTGACCTCGGTTATACCTAAGCGCTTGAATAAAAACAATCCACATTTGTGACTTTTATAGATATGCAAAAAGCTTTTGACTGGGTAGATATATATATATATAGTTTACTTTTTAAAATGCTAGATCTGATGATAATTTCAAAGTTCATTGAATCGGATAAAATATCTATGCTGAGACTCAATCCTGTGTTAAATTTAATAATACCTTTACGGACTCGTTTTATACACCTTGTGGGGTCAAGCAAGATGTTTTAGCACCTACTCTTTTCGCACTATTTATAAATGATTTGGCAACGGAATTAAAACAGTCAAATTTAGGAATTCCTATTGGTGCTGATAATGTTTCATCTTTGTTTTATGCGAATGTTTTTGTAGTACTTGCCGAAAGGGAAGAAATTTTGCAAATGAATTTCGAATTGTCAGATACAACCGTGTAATAACCCTCGTGGATTTTGTAGAATTATCACCCTCGGGGCTAACGCCCCTCGGGCGATAATTCCCCAAAATCCACTTGGGCTCTGGATAACGGGGATAACGACTTTGCCATGTAATAATCTCTATTTACGACATTAGTAATCAATTAATGCCTCTAACAATTACGAATTTTAGGACGTAATTTACGTGCATACAGTTTGCGGGTTTCGCCAACGATATACTTCGTGATAGTTGCGTGCGTGCAGTAAACGAGACGCATTGTCAACGGCATGGTTATCCAAATGGTAAAACGTATACATGAAGTACTTGTTGTCAGATTAAGAAAGTTTCATGGACGTTTTGAAGGAGCTGCACTGTTGGAACGTGCACATGAAGTTAGTTTTAACAAAACTCATCCTTCGTCTTCATTCACAGTGATTGGTACTCTGTTTTGGTTTTCAAGACTGACGGCACAGCTTCAAAACAGTAAACATTATTCGTTTTCCACTCTCGTAAATTATTTGTCAACTTAGCAATGGCTAATAAACGCCCGACGTAATATGTGTTCCAGCCATTGCTGTGAAACTTTGACGTGCAAAGTACTTCTGAGGCACTTTCAGAGACTGTTGCACTTGTTAATTCAACAGGATGTCTCTATACACTGTATATAGCTGGCTCTTTCTTGACTAACGCTGTAATTGCTGATCCTGTAAGTGCAACTCAACTGTAACTTAATTTTTATTTTAATGCTTAACTTAAATTCAACTGATTTTCACCAACTTGTACCTGGGTCTTTATAGTCTATTGCAATGCAGTGGAACATTCACCAATACAAGAACATTCTAGAAATTCCCAGAATCTACCCCAACCATTCTGTCTACTCCTGACAATGAGATTCCTTATATAGTACGACGAAACATACTACAACTACAAAGGTTTATCTACAACTTTTCTGAGGCATTATTTTGTTATGCCCACGACGAAAACCAGTGAGTTTTGGCAGTGCCAAGGAAAAGTTTTTTGTGCAAGTTTCACTTCATTCATCTGAGACTCACTACCAGAATGGTGGTATGTAACATAAAATGTAATTAAAACATGTCAATATGAGTATTAGACTCGGTAGAATTAAAAACATCTCCTAAGTCAATTATATCAGTTAAAGCGATTAGTAATCAATCTTTCTTCGCAACTGGTTTCAAATTATTCACTTGCAGAACTGGTGGTAATTTAAGGGCTTGAAAAGATTTAACTGCTCGTCATTTTTTAAGACCAGTGTCTACAAACTTTCTCGTCACGTCGTCATTTTATGTGCCGAGCATGATATTGAGGAGTAACTATAAATTCTTTGCAGACTGCACTTCCTGCAAGGAACACAGAAGCAGGGATATCTGACGCAATTCACAGAAGAACTCGACCCGATGTAATTAGTTTTTGTTACCGTCATAATCGGTTTACATCCACATCACCTCGTATACACTTGATCTCACCTCCTGTTCTATGCTCCAGTCAGTGCTGCATTGCGTTGTAATGTACTTTCGAAACACATCCAGCAAATGTTACTCCAATCAATTACATACCTCATTGTCAGATGTTTGACTGTGGGTTTTTTGAAAAGGTAGCTATGCTTTGAAGTTGTGCGTAGATGGAGAGTGAATAATCAAATCCAGTAATTAATTTATTATATGATAACCCCTAATTAGACAAATGAAACCTATTGTTAATTAAGTAATCAACTACAAAGAGTAACTACACTAGCGCCCTCTTTAAAGATTACTTTAATCAAACAACCAAAACAATCAAATGTCTTATCTGCTATCCAAGCTAGGACTCTCCACTTGTTGGATGTCTGTCCTGTTGGTGAATCTTCGAACTACACACACTGTGTAGCGACAGTGTACTTGTTGGTCACCGTCTCTGATGATGCAACACTTCAGGTAGTATCTTACTACCCACAATGCAAGTGACAAGCTCTTAGTTAACTTCCTGTTCGTTAACCCTTGCCCTTGCCAAGATCCTTTCTAGAATCTTCCACGAGATGGCTCTGTCGTACAATTTCCTATGTACACTGTAGCAAGTCTTTAAGCTTCAACTACTATAGCGCATCTGATTATCTTCTTGATTTCAGCCCATAATATAACATTCTACTTATTTAGTGATTGGCTAATAAAAACCACATGATCATATCCACTCGTATTATTGGCTGTTACAATTTGTTCTCAGAATATTCTAGAATCTCTAAAGTACTTTGACCCCAGAACCCAAAGTTGTAAACACCATCTAAAAATAGATTTTGACGTTAAAATACACGTCCACAAGTCTGACCCCATGATTTAAAAGTACATTTGCACAAATTTTGGGCAATTTAAAATGGATCTATTTTTACTTATTACTTAATCAATATTTATTCTGACAAATAAGCCCCTCCTCAAGAAAATACTTCTTAAGATTTTCTCAACATGGAAGACTTAAATATTGATAAACACTTAGATCTATTACCCAGTTTCCATGAATCTTCATTACTCTAACCCACTGAGGTAATCGGCGCCAACATTTTCTGACCCTTTGATAGCTTCAACCTTAAATCGATAATTTTGCAAAAACAAGGCCCACCTCATGATACGTCCATTGACTAACTTACTTTTTTGAATGTAAGCCAGCGGTTGATGGTCAGTATGAATGACAAATTCTTTACCATACAAGTACTTCTCAAATTTTCTGATGGCAAATACAATAGCCAAACATTCCCTCTCTATGACAGAGTAATTCCGTTCCCGAGGTAACAATTTCTTACTAGCACATGCTACTGGGAACCTGCCATCATAATACTCCTGCAACAAAATACAGCCTATTCCAGTATCTGAAGCATCAGTCTGAACAATAAAAGATTTACTGAAATCAGGTAATCTCAGAATGGGTGCTCTCGTCAGCAGGTCTCGAAGAGTGTCGAATGCATGCTGCTGAGCTTCTTCCCATTGCACGGTGTTAGGCTGTTTCTTCTTTGTGAGCTCAGTAAGTGGGACGGCGATTTCAGCGAAGTTTGGGATGAACTTCCTGTAGTAGCCAGCCAACCCAAAAAAAGAACGAACTTGTTTCTTCGTTCTGGGTCGTGGTGCAGCTCGGATGCGTCCCAGCTTTTCTTCATCCATTGCCAGGAGCCCTTCACCGACCACATGTCCAACGAAATCGACGGAACGAGATCCAACCGAACACTTGGTGGGTCATAACGTTAGCCCAGCCTCTCGCACACGTTGGAAGGTGTCTCGCAAGGTGGCAAGGTGTTCAGTCCAGACCTTATTATGGCACAGAATGTCATCCACATAATGTTCTGTAGTATGTGCTCTTGCCAATATCTTCCTCATCATGCGGTTGAAGG
Source organism: Phoronis australis (assembly GCA_002633005.1). Classification (NCBI taxonomy): domain Eukaryota; kingdom Metazoa; phylum Phoronida; family Phoronidae; genus Phoronis; species Phoronis australis. Next base: position 132,418 of record NMRA01000278.1, read on the forward strand.
TCGCTGCCGAATTTAAGAGACCAAATGGCGTCTTTACGAACTTGTAGCAACCACTTGGTACTACAAACGAGGTCTTAGGCCGTGATTCTTCATCGACAATGACTTGCCAGTACCTTTACTCAGATCAATCTTTGTAAAATACTGGTCTTTACTGATCTTAGCCATGATGTCATCAGGATTGCCCATCGGTTCCGAGTCGAACTTGGTGATGGCGTTCAAACGACGAAAATCGATGCAGAATCGATTTGAACCGTCCTTCTTCTTCACTAAGACCACAAGAGAGTTATAGGGAGCATCAGATGGTTCTATGACTCCACACTTGAACATGTTGTCAATTTCCTCCTGCACAACCAACCGTGTGGCATATGGCAGGGGATACGGCTTGACTCTCACCGGCTCTTCACTGATGGTCTCAATCTTGTGCTCAACCAGATGGGTCGTACCTGGTACTTCACTAAAGATGTCAGAGTACTCTTCTAGCAGACTTATCACCTCCCTTTGTTGGCTAGTAGTGAGCTCGTCTGATATCTTGACATCTTTGTACGTTTCTTTTTGGTTTGTCGATCTCAACTCTAGTAGATGTTCATCATCGACAACACCAACTTCATTGTCCATTTCAGGCTGAAGTACAGCTATGGCCGCGATGTCAGAATTCTGATCTGCATCATCTTTACTTGCAGCCCCACTTTGGTCACGAGATATATAGAGTTTCAAGAGGTTGGCATGGTATGTCTTGGTCTTTCCACCAACCCTTACTCGATAATCCATTTTGTTGAGTACCTCGGTCACTTCATAGGGACCCCTCCACTGCAGTAGCAGCTTGTTACTGTCAGTTGGTAACAATATTAAGACTTGGTCTCCTACTTTGAAGCGACGATCTCGTGTCTTTTTGTCATAATGGTGCTTGTATGCTTCACCAGCATTTCGTAAGTTTTCCCGCACCAGTTCACATGTCTCTTCCAGACGATGTCGCAAGTCAAGGACATACTCATAAGTATTCCGTACGTCTGATGTTTCATTGCCAGTCCACAACTCTTTAAGCACCTGCATGGGCCCTCGCACGGTTCTACCATACAACAGTTCAAATGGCGAGAAACCTGTGCTCACTTGTGGTACCTCTCGGTAGGCGAACAGTACTGCTGGTAAGTACCGGTCCCAGTCTTGTGGACGCTCTTGGCACATTTTCTTAAGCATACTCTTCAGTATACCGTTAATACGCTCACACAATCCATTGCATTTCGGATTGTACGGAGTGGTGAACAGTTGCTTCATGGATATCAACCGTGCAACTTCCTTCAGAACTTCTGAGGTAAACTGTGTCCCACAGTCACTAAGCACCTCTCGTGGAAAGCCAATTCTACAGAAGGTTTCAAATAGTGCTTCTGCGACTCGCTCAGCTTCTATTCTTGGTAGAGGGACTGCCTCTGGATATCGTGTGGCATAGTCTACGATGGTGAGAATGTACCGGTTGCCTCTGTCTGTGATCGGCGACACAGGACCAATCAAATCAACAGCGATACGCTGGAACGGTTCTTCCATAAGTGGCATCTCACCCAATGGCACTTTAGAGATCCTGCCCTTAGGAGTTGTTCGCTGGCAGATATCACACGATCTGCAGAAACGATTTATGTCACTGCCAACTCCTGGCCAATAAAAGCTACTGGCTATTCTATCACTGGTCTTCTTCACACCTAGGTGCCCACCTACGATTGACTCGTGAGCTAGCGTCATAACCTGTTGTCGATATTTGACAGGGACAACTATCTGACGCAACTCTTTGGTGTTATCAGCATACACTCGGTACAGGACCCCCTTCTGCTTCTCATACCAGTATTGACCTCTACCACGTGTTCTTGCTGGTTTTTCTTTCTCAACAAGTTCCATGAGCTTACGTAGGGGAGGATCATGTTGTTGCTCATCCTTCAATTTGCTGCCGTCGAGACTTTCCACTCCGGATGGAGTCACCGCCAAAGGCTTAATAGGTTTCTTTCTCTTCTTAGCCTGTGCTCTAGAAGTAACTGCGGACATGACACTGCCTTGTGGCTGCCAAATCGGATCAGGATCCTTGCTGACGCCAACAGCATTCCCTATGATGAGGTCGTATATCGGTGTTCGCATACACATCGCCTCGATTTCAACAACGAAGTAAGGAGTGTCTACCTCAATCTTCGCTGTGGGGAAGGATCGTGCTGTCCCATCTATTAACACACAGATGTGTTGTTTCCCCGTCAGTTGACTTTCTTTGACTAGGGATGTCTTCACCGCTGCACTACTGCATCCGGTGTCACGCATCATGCGTACCTTTGTTTCGTTAACGTAATTGTAACAAACAGGCATATTGTGGTCAGCGGGTGGATCTCTGTGCTTGTCACAGGTCCCTCTCTCTACGGGTATTGATGTCCCATCGACTAATTTCAGACAGCCATCAACTATGTGCTGTTCTATTGGACTACTCTTTGCTACCACAGCTTGACACAATCCCGCCTTCTTGGTGTCTTCTTTCTTAGTCCGTTCTTGCTGCGTGGAGGACGACTGCTCACTCAGCGAATGTTTTGGACTGGAAGTCTTTAATTCTACAGTCCCTTGCTAGATGACCTTTCCGATGACAATTGAAACACTCTTTGTCACCCTTGTTCCTGGTCATTGACGAACGAGGAGTCTCTGTCCTTCGTTCTTCTGTGTTGCTTGGCGGTGCCTGTCTTCTGGCTACCTGTCCCAAGTCTTTCTTTGCAAACCCTTTGCCCAATAAACCAGTACAGTGGGCGTCCATGTACTGTTGAGCAATGGCTGACATCTCGTCGAAGGTCTTCGGTTTCCGTTCCCTCAGGAATACGGACATCTCAGGATGGCATACTCCCAGAAACTGTTCTCGGATCAGTAAGTCTCTGAGTCCATCATAAGTCGCCTCGACCTCCGCCAGTTGTGTCCATCGGTCAAAGAACCTCTTCAGTCTTGCCCCGAATTGGAACACATTTTCACCCTTTTCAGGCTTGGACTCTCTGAAATTTCGTCGGATCCCATCTTCGGTTAATTCATACCTGTGCAGCAGCGCCACCTTTAGTTGGTCATATTTGTTAATTTGGTAGGACGGCATGTTGTTGAATACCCGTAGGCCTTTACCTGTCAACAATGGACTCAAGTCCACAGCCCACTCCAATTTATCCCATTTCTGGCTTGTGGCAAATGTCTCAAATCGGGCTAGGAAGGCATCCATGTCGTCGACGCGCTCGTCGAACCTTGGCAGTTTGGGACGACTGGTACGTATACCACTGCTTGAAGCCCCACCACTAGGTGTCGCTTTGAGCTCAATCTGGAGTTGCAGTGTCTTCTGCTTCTCAATCTCAATAGCTTGGGCCCGCTCGGCTCGTTCTTGTTCGAGCTTATGTTCAAACTCGGCTTGCTCTAGCTCTCGTTGATGAGCACGTTCTGCCTGTTACCGTGCAAGCTCGGCCGTTTCCAGTTCTTGTTTATGGGCGCGCTCTTCCTGTTCTAGTTCCCTTTTATGGGCACGCTCTTCACGCTCCAAGGCCTGCCGCAAGAGCTCCTCTGCGCACTTCCTTAAGAATGATTCCATATAAAACCATATGAAAATGAAAAATCACTATATACTCAAAAATTCATACAGAGCTAATACTTTGTGCATGTGTTGGGATGCTGGCCCAAAGTACACAGCTGCAATATTTGCACTCAATGACCTTTGGTTACCGAGATATGACCTATTTGGCTATAAAGGCATATTTTGCATTTTTTCATGTCAGTAAAACTGCATTTTTTGAACAGCAAAAAATCAGACTTGGAAAACTGGTGACAAAGTTTGACATTGATGGTCATAAAGACTCATGTAAGGTTAGTAAGAAAATGAAATTTGCAACTCATAGGTACAATTAAATTTCCAGCAGGGGAGAAAACTCCGAAACCACTTTTCAGGCCAGTCAGTAGTGGCAAGATGTTGCTTAACCTGCCTGCTATATCGGAATATATTTGAAGTTGAAATTCTCTGTGTAGACACTTCTAAGATTGAACTTTGATAATTGCTTTTAAAAAAACTTGTCTCTTATATATTTAGTGCTAAATGTGTTCCTCGAATTTGGGCATTTTTGTGATGTGGCCTTACTCTGACTGACAAGAGAATTGAGGCTACTCTTTTAGTTTAGAGATATCACCTAAAATATATGATCGAATATCAACAATGCAATATCACAAAAAGTTAAATTTCACTTTTGAGACCCCAATTTTCTAAAACACTCCATGCTTTGTTTAACCTTACCAATAGCACTTTCGGGTTCGAGATTACATGCACTTCCTGTCACTGCGAAGAATATGGAGGAATTTCCTTCTTGTACATTTGGTTAATTTTCGTTACATAAGTGTAATCGCGGAGGAAATGTGGCCTTCATTAGCTGTGTTAAAGACGTCAGAAGTCATCTGAAGTCGTGAAAAGTGCCACAGAAGTTTGAAAGTATATCGGAATTACAGCTGATTCTTGCCAGAGCNTTTCAAGACAATCTGATGTGTTATCTACTACCACAGCTGTATCATCACCTGAGTTGTCTGACGTTTACGTTGTTGATCAAGTCGCTGCAGGATTAGGCCCTGAAAAGTATTAGAAAAGCGGTCCGCTTCTCTGAGAAGGTAAAGACTTAACCCAGTGATATATTTACTGAAGGTGAACAGTCAGGCAGAAAACAACATCCAGCTGAGATTGTAAAGATGATGCGAGGAGCCAAGAATAATCAAGGAAAATTTTCTCCTCTGAAAAGTGGCTGTCAGAGCAACAGATTGCTGGATTTTTCTCCCGTATGGTTGCCGCGTCTCGAATCCGAAATATTCAGAATATTGAAGATGATGATGCTGCTGCTGCCCACGAGTTTGCCTCAAAGAATGACTTGGAGCTTGAAGTCATGAATGAGTTATCATCATAAACTGTAGGAAATTATAAACATGATTTAGTTGTTGTCTATTCCTATGATATTGTTGTGGTCATCATCATCGTAGCTAGGGACTAAGGTCCACACTGGGCAAAATTGGGGGCTTCCATGGGGGAGAGATTTGAGTGATGGCCGTTTGAGGAAAATAATCCAAGCCACTGATAGTCAACATTAAATCTTCTGTCACTTTTACTAGCGTTTTTTTGTTTTATGTCCAGTTTGAGACTTGTAAAAGCATTACTTTTTACATGATTGATTCTATTGAAACTACTGAGATTTTTATAGAAGTGATTATCTAGTTTTGAGAAACGTCTATCTTAGACATGTGTACTGAGCAAAATAAAAGAACTTTGTGTTTCAGTACCTCTTGTTTTCTTCAAACAAAATGCAGTTTTTGAAGTGTAGTGTAGAAATGCATCATACACTAAACCTAGCATACCTTCAAGAAACTGTGGTTTTGAGGCCGCCACATGAACGGAATTTACATGTGTACATATTGTGAAACTTTTAGCTGGTAAGTCGCAACAGCACCCAATTTCTTAAATACCGGTTTGGAAAGCCGGTATCTTGGATATCACTGAAAGTATTATGTTTTCAATCGTAAATATCCGTACCTGTTATGTTTCAGAAATTGCAAATTCCATTGGCGCACTGCCACCATGCTCGGCTGCTTTTGTGTAGTACAAGAAGCATTGCGTGACACTTTGTATGTCCAATAACACGACACTTCTGCTCGTATCCACCGTCCTCTTTTCACTTGCGATCTCGAAGATCTTGATTAGTTTTAGTATGAACTTTGCTAATAGTTTGAGAGGACTTTTTCAAGCGCAGATACAGTGATTTGTTCAGGAGATCTGAAAATGGGCCAGCATGCACTACAGGCAGTGCGTGAGATTCTTAGTCTGTTACGGTGTTTGAAAACTGGCCAAGCAATGGGTAATGGGCACCCTTAATAAGAATAAAACCTGCTTCTCTGAAGTATGAGATGGTGATGGGTTTGTATTATTAACTCATAAGTACATTAAACTTGACTTTTGATTTCTGTAATCCTATAACAAATTTTTATTTTTGCACCAGCAAAACTGAAAATCCGCGAAGAAAAAATCTCATACAGCTTCCCATGATCTCCTTCGTCACTGATGTAGCAAAACGAATGATATTTGTTCTATTTGGCATCTTGGTCGACAGATAATTGCACAATCGAGTAGCGCCTCCTAGAGTCTTTTAATCAAACTGACAGTCACAGATTGGCAGAAAAGTGTGTAAGTGAGTTATGTAAAAAACTGACTGCACAAAAACTATGAAAGAGACAAGATTTTTTATTCTTGCGTTGGGCTGAACAAAGACAGCAGTTCCAAAAGAATCCGATATAGATTTGGGAGAGTGATAAAAATGCGTAAAAATGGCCTTAATAATAAGTAGTGAAAATGATGTTTTTGTAGGCTAAAATGGGAGGACATAAAAATCAATAAATCCACCCGAACTAGTTTTTCTTGTATGTTATTCTTTCTCCTTTCTGCTATATAGTTATTTTTTTCAATGGCGTGAAGCGATGATGTGCTGTTGCTGACAAAATGTCACCTACTTCCAAGTACTATTATTTGCTACTTTTCAGAAAAAGTACAAAGTGGTCGTAAAAAGGGTTAAAAAAAAACTCGGAAACTCTTAAAAATTCAGGTTCAGGTTTCTTTTGACATGGCCAGCTGATGTGCTAAGTTTCAAAAAATTGGTGATTTTGCATATATAGCCCACCATCTGGTTTTTATATGGAATTGCTCTTAACTCTTCACCGGTATAATCGAATTGTTTCGCTTGCGTAATACACTTTTCAAAATCCATGGTAGAGGAAGGGTATTATTCCCAGAATGCACTTTATTAATTAATATCCTAACGGTAATTACTGAATTCAAAACAATTCAACACAACCACGTAAACCTTTACTTAAACTCTCCCGGACTGGCCCCCAAATGTCAGATGTTTGACTGTGGGTTTGTTTAAAATGTAGCTATGCTTTGAAGTTGTGCGTGGATGGAGAGTGAATAATCAAATCCAGTAATTAATTTATTATATGATAACCCCTAATTAGACAAATGAAACCTATTGTTAATTAAGTAATCAACTACAAAGAGTAACTACACTAGCGCCCTCTTTAAAGATTACTTTAATCAAACAACCAAAACAATCAAATGTCTTATCTGCTATCCAAGATAAGACTCTCCACTTGTTGGATGTCTGTCCTGTTGGTGAATCTTCGAACTACACACACTGTATAGCGACAGTGTACTTGTTGGTCACCGTCTCTGATGATGCAACACTTCAGGTAGTATCTTACTACCAAAAATGCAAGTGACAAGCTCTTAGTTAACTTCCTGTTCGTTAACCCTTGCCCTTGCCAAGATCCTTTCTAGAATCTTCCACGAGATGGCCCTGTCGTACAATTTCCTCTGTATACTGTAGCAAGTCTTTATGCTTCAACTACTATAGCGCATCTGATTATCTTCTTGATTTCAGCCCATAATATAACATTCTATTTATTTAGTGATTGGCTAATAGAAACCACATGATCATAGCCACTCGTATTATTGGCTGTTACAATTTGTTCTCATAATATTCTAGAATCTCTGGAGTACTTTGACCCCAGAACCCAAAGTTGTAAACACCATCTAAAAATAGATTTTGACGTTCAAATACATGTCAACAAGTCTGACCCCATGATTTAAAAGTACATATGCACAAATTTTGGGCAATTTAAAATGGATCTATTCTTACTAATTACTTAATCAATATTTATTCTGACTCTCATAAATATAGTCGTAACATGCTACAACTACAAAGGTCTATCTTCAACTTTTATGACGCATTACGCTACCAGAATGGTGGTAAGTAAAACAAAATATAATTAAAATTTACCAATAGAAGTAATAGACTCTGTAAAATTCTGATAAGAGATAAAACATCTCCCAAGTTAATTGTATCAGTTAAAGCGATAGTAACCAATCTTTCTTCGCAAAACAAAATGTTTATTTAGACCATCTGCTGTAGTGAATCTGGTCTCAAATCATTCACGTGCAGAACTGGTGGTAATTTTAGGGCTTTAAAAGAGTTACTGCTCGTCATTGGTTGAGACCAGTCTCTGCAAACGCGCTTGTCACAGCGTGTGTGTGAACTTTTAAAAACCCACGAGCCTGAGGGTAGCAGCTAACATTTCATTTGATGATGAAATTAATTGCTAAGTTTTGAGTTACAGACTAGCTACACCCGTCGTATTTTCATGCCAAGTTATACTTGTTCAATTGAAAGATCTTTCTGACGGGTATAAAAATATGGCGCATTACCCAATCTCGAAGTTTTATTGAAAAGTAGTAAATCAGTAAAAACCATTAGATTTCTCCCCACAATTTGCGAAAATAACTGAAAGTTTTCTGAAAAAGTCATTTCTTTATCATTTATCATCAGAAAGCCACACCGTTATCGTTCTTTACTTACCTAAGCAAAGATACTTTTTGCAAGTTTTTTTGCAATAGTCCCACATGTAGTAAGGGTCGAGATGACACAATCCTTTCTTTCCCCAATAGGCACAATTTTTGTCAGTATCTTTATTTTTGCAGTCACCAAATACACACATCAGCTGATGACACGTCCGTCGACAGTGGTAGTTCATATACGTGGAGTCGCGATCACAGTCACCACTTCGAGCACGTTTTAAGCATTCGTTTCCACTAACTGGGGCACAGAAAGCTAAAATGTAGTAAAATGTGGAAGCTTTTCATACAATTTCCAGATAAAATTCATAAAACTACATGTACCTTAGGTTAGACCACTTCTGAAATATTCAATATTCAAAACATTATTAACATTGGCACCGCAGTGTAAAATATGAAAAATGTTAAGAACAGGTTGCAAAGGTTTCGGTTGGTTTCACAAGTGAAACGCTTGATACGGATGTTAGCTATTGTTTTAAAAGTTGTTAACTGTACAAAATTGGAAATTTAAAATAGGAATGCCACTTTACGTATTTTAGTTTAAAAGAAAAAAATCAAAACTCACGACGCGGAAAATCCCCACACATTCCACACGCTAACCGGCAATTTTCATACATGAAGATAAGGTTAGCACTGCATTCGCCTGAGGAAGCCCACACATAGCATTCAAGTTCATTCTTGTAAGTGTTCTTGCAGGAGGCTGGTTGTGAGCACACCCGACAGGAAGCGCGGCAGTGAGCTAACATCCATGTCCTTCGGTCATAACATATGCCGATTGAGGCCCACATTTGGCACTCTGTCTTGTTGTGCCATAGGTCTTCGCATCCTGTAAATACAAACTCAGGAATTTCTAGCTTCTTGGCAAAATAGCCAATACAGCAAGCAGTCTCTCTCCAGGCAATGGCATTTCTTGAAATCATTTTCCATCATCACCATAACTGCTTTAACGGAGGTCGATATGCATTCACTATCATGTAGGCGTGTTCGCCTATTTAAGCCCATGAGCATGGAGACAAGAACAGGGAATCATCAAGAATCAAAAATTTATAAAATAGTATCTTTTACTGAAAATTGACTTATCCGATACAATACGCCAGACGTTGTATTCTACATTATTGTGACGATGGCTTTCCTACTTGAGTTTAACATAAATCCACGGATATTGGTGCCTGTTTACATACTAAAAGTGATTGGCCTGGACGCTACAAGCTAGCGGTTTTAACTAAATACTTCAAGATGGCGCACCGGATATAATCCGATTGTCAAGCATTCAATGTTGAATTTCAACATATCAAACAAGTTCTAGTTAATAATAGTTATTCTAATTTTTTGTTGATAACCATGTTAGGTCTTTCATATCTATTATCGACTCCTATACAGACACTGTACCTAGCACTAGGGCCACTAAGAACGTGTATTATAAGTACCGTACGTCTAACAATTATCTGAGTGACAAACAAGTGCTTAAGAAGATTGTAAGGGATAACGTTAAAGGAGAAGGCAACCTTTTCAATGTCATTTTGAGCAAAATTAAGGTTCTTTAATCATCGAATTTGTTAAATGCACGACACTTTTCATTGTTCACAGTCTTTATTCAGTTACGTTCGTACTTTTGGAACAAAACTCTACTCTCAACTGAACATAGATACAGTAACTGACCTAGCGACATAAATAAAAGACACACGATATTTCGAAATAAACTTGTAAACTCACATGACTGCTATTTTTTATGAAAATTGCATTTTTGCTGTGAACATAAGAGTGTGATAGCATTTGCACATAATATTCTCACTGCCAATACGCAAGCATTGATGCTACTCGCAATAGAAAAATTATCCATCATTTTTAAACAACCCACGTCTTCATATCTTCTGTTTGAAGAACAATAACAATCTGAGAAACAGTTCCCTCAGCCTTAGACCATAGGAGTGCTTGACAGACCCACGAATTCGTTAAAGGTTTCTAAAATTGCTGATAGCATCAATTGAAAATGGGTGATAAAGGTTTGAATAATATTTTGGAGACAAGTGATGCGTTTAAAGAATTGCTATGGCTAGGAAAAGAGGAAGTTTTATACAATTTTTGTTATATACACCACTGCGTTCTGGAAATAGTAGTTATATAATTTTGTATGAAAATGTAGAGCAGTTACCATATCATATTTTTGAAAAACAGGAGCAATTTGGTACACATTATGCGGAAATGACTTTCAGTAACTGCATCGATTGTCTTATTGTCAGTGGAAAACCCGTTAATGTTACACTTTGATAATCGAATAAATCAACAGAAAAGTTTGTCACTAGTTATCCAAACCACAATGTTTTTGCAGTTTTAACGCTCCATACGGTGCAGTAAGTTGTGCTTCTTCTTTCTACAGCTAACTGATTTCCGATTACACTTGCGCATTAACATTTTCCTGTTGAGCTATAGATATGTTCGGCGATCAAAACGAAGAGTATTCCCTTTGTTTGCATTTGATTTTTTGTATGCAACAATTTTTAGAGCTTTCTTAAGAAGGCCTTTACACAGTTTTAAGTTTTGTGTTAACTTGTCTATAACAAACGTTCAACATGCAAGCAAAGTATGTTTTCAATCTTAGCTAGTTGGATAAGAATCTGCTATGCACAAGATTCGAGAATAAACATTAATCAGTGTTTTAAAAACAAAATGGCAAACTGAACAATAACATATACACAAAGGAACAACATAGTTGAAAACAATTGTAATTTTCCCAATACAACGAAGTCCACAATCAATATATCAAGGATTGACTTTCTGAACTGAGAGGTTCAATAATCTCAGGTTATTGCTGAAGGACTGCTTTTCACTTTGTCGATAGGTAAAATAGACGGTAAGGTGGCTGGTTTCAGTTGTTTTCTCACACCTGTAACAGAATAGTCAGAGAAATGTCAACAAATTTTAAAAGAAAACACAAGACAAAACTACTTTTGTAAGGCAGAACATTATTGACATTTCATTTTCATGTTCGTACTATGTAGAAACTAATAAGCCTTATTGAAGATCTGAACTGAAATTTGTGAAACAAGCTAAAAGTGATCTAAGCATGTGTATATTCATGACACATCTTCAAGGGGTTGTGATGCGGATAGTTTCTATAGTCATCTATTATGCCAGTTATATTTACATGCAGAAATAGCAGATGACGTTGTTATATGTGGAGATTTTAACTCGAGAGTGGGTAACTTGAATGATTACATTCCAGATGTTGATTGTCAAGTAAATAAACGAGTCGTAATTGATAAAACTGTAAATAGTCATGGTAGAAGTTTGATTGATTTTTTGTTAGGGTCTAAAACTTGCATAGTGAATGGTAGGAAAGAAATAAGTAAAGATAACTTCACCTCAATAAATCATAGAGGAAGAGCGGTTGTAGATTACGTAATGGTCTCCATGAGTCGCTGCAGTCTTGTCTTAAATTTGAGGTCCATGCCTGTACAGAGGTAATTGAAAAACATCGTTTACAGGGTTTGTTGTCGGAAAAGTCAAAACTGCCTGATCACAGTGTATTGTTATTAGAAATTATGCTACACGTTCCAGTGAATATCAGTGACGAAACTGTAGAGGATCACGGTACGGATTACTCCTTTGATATGCGATTTAGAAAGCGGTTTAAATTAAATTATATCCCTAGTGAATTCATGGACAATGAGATTTTTAAAAGGGCGATTGGAGAAATGCTTTTGATATTAGAAAATGAGTGTCGAAGACAATATGAAGTCGATGAGATCTATAACTCCCTCTGCGAAATTATAAAAACAGAAATGGAATTGCATTTAAAATGTACTCAATGTTGAAATAAAAATCTGAAAAAGATTTAAGGCAAACAAGCCCTTTTGGAATGATGAATTAACGCAGCTTTGGAAAAATGTGGCCAAAAAAGAAAAAGTATTTCTCAAAGAAAAAAATAATAAACGTCGAAGGGAGCGACTTTATGAATACAAGAACTCTAGATATTACTTTTGACAAAAGATTCAGGTTTTTAAAAAGGCAGTATTTGAAAAATAAATTAGCACTTATTGAAGAATCATGTGAAAATGACCCCAATGTTTTTTGGAAGGAACTCAAGAACTTGGGACCTCAGCTCAAGAAGAGACATGAAAATACTATTCCCTCAGAAAGATGGGAGGCCAATTTCAGAGGTTTGTTTGCGAAAATTCCAATGGCTGAAAGTCAAAACATAGATGATTTGGAGAAAGCAATGCAATATTCTGAACTTTCGGGTCATGTAAAAGAAGCACTGGAAAAAAGTTTTTCGTTTTTTGAAGTCTATTCTGTTATTCGCAAATTATAATCACGTAAGGCCACTGGTATAGACGGTATCCCATACGAAGTGCTGAGATCTCCAGAGATGGTTAATATTTTGGTCTCGCTCTTTTAGAAGGTTTTTGACACTGGATTTACCCCCATCATTATGGTATAAAGCGATTATCACCCCTATACCGAAAGGGTCAGATAGAGATTTGAATTTACCGTCCCACTATAGAGGCATAAGTCTGCTCTCCACCGTGAGCAAAGTGTATTGTAATGTACTAAACAAGAGATTAACCGAGTTTCTGAATGTCGAACNTGGTTTCCGACAGGGGAGGTCTTGTCTTGACCACGTGTTTACACTAACGTCTATTGTTAGAAATAGAATAGCTTGTGATAGACCAACGTTTGCGATATTCGTCGATATGGAACGGGCTTTTGACAATTTAGATTGAAACTTCTTATTGAAAAAATTAATTAATTAAGGAGGGGTTGGAAAATTCTATCATTCAGTAAAATCGTTGTATGCGCAGACAGAAACCTGTGTACAATTAGTTCTGTCAAGTTATACCAACTGGTTTCCAGTACAACGAGGGGTCAGGCAGTGAGAGCCATTGTCGCCTACATTGTTTTCAATTTTCATAAATGATTTGATTAATGATTTGAACAGTTGTAGCAAAGGTATCAATTTTGATGGATGTAATTTATCATCTGTTGTATGCAGATGACATTGTGATTTTTTTCTGGTAATGAAGCCTATTTACAGGATTTACTGAACGTATTGAGTAATTGGTGTACAAGGTGGCAAATGTCTGAAAAATTTTCCAAGGCTGATGTGGTTCATTTTCGCAAGAGGGGACATATAAGAACGAGTTTTGAATTCATTTTGTGCGATCGCATTGTGAATTTAAAAGAATGTTATAAGTATTTGGGTGTAACTCTGAATGAGTTTATGGATTTCAGTTTGACAGCTGAGGTACTGGCAGACTCCGCGTCCAGAGCGTTGGGAGCTCTGGTGAGTAAGTACAAACATATTGGTAACATGGGTTTCAACAGTTACAGTAAATCTTTTGAAATGTCCGTAGCTTCAATTCTAGAATATGGATCTGGAATTTGGGGATACTCTCAATACTCAAAATGTGAAATGATCAGAACGAGAGCACTACGTATATTTTTAGGGGTCCACAAGTATGCTGCCAATGCAGTACTTTATGGCGACTCGGGTTGGCCAAATTCACACTACAAACAACAGGAAAACATGTTACGACTCTGGAATCGTTTAGTTCTAATGGATGAAAGCAGAATTGCAAAAAAGTCTTTTTATGGGACCTTAAACATCGGAACTCCTGCAACTGGTCAAATTCAATATTTAAAATTATGGAGAAGTGCGACTTTTTAGAAAATTTCAGCAACAAACAAGTTGTGTCTCTCGAAAACTTCAGAACATTCAGGTTCCAGTTAGAAGAGTTAAATTGGTTAAAAATAATCACTGAGAAACCAAAACTGTACTTATAGAGATCTATTAAGAATGACTATTGTGTAGAAGAGTATTTACGTCTGCCGGTGTCTCAGAGGTCCGTCATAGCTCGATTGAGAGCAGGTATTCTACCATTAGAGGTTGAGGTGGGGCGGTACTTCGGAATTCATGTGAATGAACGGATTTGTCGTGTTTGTAAAAAAGGAATTGAAGATGAAGTTCATTTCATTTTTGATTGTGAAAATATACTCACATTCGACCATATTTTACGGCGTTCTGCCCTACCTCAAATATTCCAAAATAACTTGAAAGGTCTAGCGAAATTCATTCAAGACGCTTTGCAGGTTAGAAGTAATTGTTTGTTTATAAACTAGTCTGAAGTGGTCATATTTGAGCTTGTGCAATTTGTTATGTAACGATTTAATTATTATTAGGTGACTGAGTAAGTCCATTGAGGCTGGGGGGTGTGGTGAATAATCTGTCTTTGATATTGTATTTACTGGTACCCTTATGTCACTATAATAAATAAATACACACACTTCAACAGCGACCTCTGGCATGGAAAGTTCAAAAGGTAGGTCAATGTCGACTCTACGTCTTTAGCCGGTTCGATCATCAAAAGTTTCCGAATATAGTTTAAAGTAACACAGTGTAACTAACACTCGACATGCACCAGGCCCTAAACATAAAATCTGGAACAAAACCGTTAATCATAAGACACTTATGTCTCAGTTTTCAATTGCTGAATAGTTATCGTCTGCAACTAAGGCGCCGATTCCTAGGAAATTAAATATCAAATATAAGTGGCGGATTTAGAGGGGGGCCAAGGGGGCCATGCCCCCCCTAAAATTCTCCAAGATTCCATTGGGCAGTTCGGGAGTGCCAATGTCTGACAGGCAAAATCCTTACTAATACTCTGCCCTGGCCCCCCTAACTCAAAGTCCTGGATTCGCCCATGAATATTGTTGTTTTTTAACTATTTCCAGGAGATGTTACAAGTTCACTGCTCAGTTGCTGTTGTTTTCATCTTTGCTACCTCTTTTCAAGAAATAAATCGTAATTACTTTTAAAACTGTTTCTTTTACAAGAGAAAACTTGCAACCTAACGCGCAAGTACATGCATATAGCATGTGATCCGCCATGTGAACAGTCTGGGTGAAATATTCAAAAAATCTGTCGAAAAAATGCAAGAAACTTAGAGATTCGATGCGTATAGGAAAAATACAAAACGTATAATGTCTCTTGGGATATTACTTCATGTACGCCACTCTCGGTACGTTTTGTACATACACATACGTTTGCAGTTCAATTGGTCAATTGTTGCATACAATGAATGACAGGACTTTACATGCCCACATATGGCTCATCGATTTCCATGAGTTTCTATTATTTATGCTCGGAATATGTCCCGAAAATAATAGGTGCGTCGCAAGCTCCGTTTCCAGAGATACAAAGGAGACCGTGTATAGGCGATATAAGGTCATTTATTATGACTGATAAGGTACAGAAGTATGAGTGTACAAATAACATAAAGATAAAACAATAATCTCTGGAAAGATGGGCAATCAAAAGCGCCATAAGAGATGTTGAAGACATCTCATGCCCATCCGCAGGGACGCACCAAAAGAAAAGGGAGGAAAAGGAGGTATTGTGTAGATTCGCATACTTACAGAGGCTGGCAGCCGGATACCAAACCCTAACTCCAGGGGCCAAGGCTGGAGGGGGAGGTACGTTTACCCAAGTGCTGCAACAGCTGCCGGGTGTGAACTCACCCTGGTGTCGTGGCAGTAACGAACTGAACTATAGTAAGGCTAAAAATACAAACGCAATACATAAAAGACTGAACAAAACAATTAGACAAAGTGGCAAAGTGGTAAATAGGAAAAACAAGTTACACGGAGTGAAACGAAAGCACCATAAGTAAGATAAGGAAAGAGGTAAATAATGACCCCTCAAACGAACAACAGCACGAACTGAAAATGTTACAGAGGCGATGCAGGGCAAGCCCGAAACATAAGAGAAAGTACCTAAGATATGAAAAAAGAGAGGCTAACAGGAACTGAAGTACCAAGGTGACGAGATAAACAAAATTATTTTTTTCTACTTTGTGTTCAAGTGTTTCACACGAACGCATGCCTCAAATCTTTTTGTTAGAATTAATCAAGTGGTGTCGGGTCAAGGAACTTTTAGACTCATACTAAAAACTTTGGGAATGCATTGATGTAATGGCTCGCCGGAGAGCGGACCCCTTTGACAGCTGATCGTCTTGTCGGTTTACAAACAACCGGAACTGAAAAATAGGTACTATACAATTATAACGACAAAAAAGGTTAATCACTGTATAATACCATTTTCTAAACTTTATTCATTTCAGTAATTGTCTTTTCGACTGAGTCGGCAAAATCTCCCAGGCCCTAGCAGCACTGCGTGAGAATTTCAGCCAAAGCATTAGGGATTTTGTCTTTGCAATGACTTATATGACCGTTAAAGCAATACGTGGGTCACAGGGTTCACATTGTTTTATGTTACCAAAATTTTAGAATTTCGTATGTATTTAAAATTTCAAATTTTATTCTGAAAATTCCCCGGCTTCCATAAGGCGACCGTGCTTTTGTTTACATAACGTTCATCGTCAATATGGCAGACCGCGTGCCGCGCGCTGTCTGGCTTGTGAGTATGGTCGTGTAGTCTCTATATATATAGCTCATTGAAAGTAACTCTCACCACCTGCTGTCGAAGTGCGCATGCACAGACGACCTACAAGAGACCATATTCAAAGACTTTAAAGGAGTATGCCACCCAAAAAAACAACCTAATTTGTATCAATTTAGATCGAGTAGTTCTACTCGATAACGGCACGTATGGTTGCGTTACCTGACACCTGACAGAAGACGGAGGTGTTGAAATTATCCAATGACGTCATTGGTTTCACGAGGAGTCGGTTCAGCAGTTCACAATGCGGGTTACTGCTATCAGCTTATCGCTTGAATTCATCGTTTAACACCAATAAATCATCAAACTTCGATGTAAAACCCTTAAAAATACACAGAGTTCTTATAAAAACGTGTTGTTTTATTTCGTTGTTACGGATTTATTGGTCTTTGGAAACACCGGTGTGACCTACAAAGTTCGGCAGGCCACTCCGTAGCAGGAGTTTGGGGTCTGTTCGGAGATAAATTCGAAGTATTTTTCCGTGAGATACAGACAGGAGAACCTAGATCTGTGTTGTTTAGAGTTGTGATTTTTTGAGTTCTAAGCACACAAAACGCTTGTTATCCTGGCCAGTGGCTCGGAACCAGATCAGGCCCGTTGCGGACGGACTGAAGACATCACGAACATAAACCAGCCGAAGTTGGAAACTAAACTTCCAGTCAAGAAAATACTATACTAGTGAGCCAAAGAAGTACGACAGGGCACGTCGTTGTACGTTGGAAATCAGTAATTGAATAATGTGAATGTAAATAAAGATTCCCCTAACACCTGGCTATGGGATAGAAATCGAGCTGTTTCATTACAGTTTCTGTCAGCAAAGACTGAATTAGCATGAGCTCACACGGCCTTGGTGTCCGGTCAATTAGTTTTATTGCACCTAAAGCCGGTAACGCAGTGATTTATTCATTGCTGGCTTCTAAAATCATTTGCACTCACGAATACTCCAAAGACATTACAGATTACATCTAATGAAACAGACTTTGTTTCAGTTTTATATAAGTTGTGGTTAGGGTAAGAATAATTCATTTTGAAACAGAATGCGCAGTTATAAACGTCAACATGGCAACTCGCAATCCCGACTTAGAGGAGAGCTCATCCGACGAAGACTTCGCAGGTGGCTCGTTTAGTGTCACAGGCTATCAGTTCGAACCCGAATACTGTGATGAAGAAATACTAGAGAGACGCAGTGAAAAAGCTCAGGCAACGGAACGCGTGAATAGTTAATTGATAAGCCGGCATTCGTCAGACACTGTCGACGACTGCAGGCCACACACATGGAAAAGTTTCAAGGCCTCATATGTGCTATTTACAGCGTACTTTTCATTCTTCACTACCGCGAGCCACTTCCTAAGCACTGCGGATTCTCGAGGAAGTCGAAAAAACGATATACCCGCTGTCCTTGCAGACCTGTTCAGCAAAAACACAGCCAAGCTTTTAATGGATAACCAAATAGTGTACAACTTCATATTCCTGACATTTTTCGAGATACACTCTTCATTCTATTCGGTAAGTAAGTACATTTAAATAGGTAAAGTAAGTAAAATGTTTATTTTACATCGGTTTAGAGTAAGTTAAAAGCAAAACAGGAGAACAAGTGCTAGTGACCGATATAAAATGAGAAATAAATATGTAGAAAAGAGGCAGAAGAGCTATGTAAAGAAAGTGTACAAACATAAATGACTTATCAAGCATCAAAAGACAGTATTTGACAGCGTAGGCACTGTAGGCATTCACAAACTTGGCGTATATGGCAACTTAACTCATTAATAAAGGTATTGAGATCTTGGCAACATGTTATACATTCAGGTAACTTGTTCCATAATGATACTCCCTGGTGGTGAATAGAATTAAGCCCACGGGATGTAGCGGTAAACCTTGCAACACACTGAGTGTTTTCCTCCGTACCTCGTAGGACAAACCTTTGACAGCAAAACAGTGGAATGGGCAAAGGCCTATTTGGTTCATATGCATAAAAACAGCCACCGCGAGACATTGTAGCCTTTTAACAAAAAGCGACTGGTGGTCATCGAAAACAAATTTTAAGGCCCGATAATGAAACCTTTCCATTTTCTGGCTTTCTGAACATCACAAAAGTGCCAAACAAGAGGACAATAATTAAAATATGACCGAATAATTGCATATTGAATCTTCAACTTAGTTTCTGTATCCAATAAATGAAGCAGGCGGAACAAGATCGAAACAAATTTTGCTGCTTTGGCACAGAGGTTGTCCACATGTTCACATTTACAGATAGTGTGCACACGAAACAGTTCAACAGAATTCTCACAATTAATAATATTCGTGCCAAAGTAATGAAATTTTTCGGAATCGCTGAGTGTATCTCTACTAAAAGGGACGGCATTGATATTTTAAATATTGGCAAACATATGATTATTGTCAGAGCATCTCTTAGCCTCATTTGCGGAGTTTTTCAGAACAAGTCTGATTTTATCCATAGAGCCGTCACAGTGTACAAGTGTATTGTCATCTGCGTAATTGTAAAGCTTGTCATCAAGTATATAGAAAACATCATTTATGAAAACAATGAATAACAGGGGACCCAGGATAGAAATTTGGGACACACCTTCAGAAACAGGGTGCCAATTGCTGTAAACATTTTCACTTTTAACTCTCATTGAACGCTGAGACAAATAGGAGAGTAGAAAAGAACATGATTTCTGAGAACAACCATAGGCACCAAGTTTCGATACCAGTAAGGCATGGGGAAGGTTGTCGAAAGCTTTTGGCAAATCAGTTAAAAGGCATTCCGCATATAGCTCGCGGTCCATGACTGATCTGAGATCGTCAGTGAGCCTCAAGAGAACATCTTCACAACCAAAACCTTTCCTAAAGGCACCGAGTTTTTTGTTTACCATTTCGTCAAATCTTTACACAGAAGTCTTTCAAAAACTTGATTCACAGTGGATAATATACTGACAGGCCTGTAACATGCCATGTCCAACTTGTCACCTTTTTTGAAAACAGGAGTTATCTGGCTGAGCTTCAGAGAAGAAGGATATGTGGACAGTTTGATGTAACTATTATAAATAGGGGTGAGGTGAGTAGCCAGTACGTATGCACCAAAGTTAAAAACCGTAATTGCTGTACTCACACTGTGGTTTCAAATTTGTCTCATTGGTGTCACACAGATCACATTTCACGTGGATTGTTCTTCTCGTTATCTTCTTTGGTTAACCAAAGTCAGCTTGTATACCAACTCCCAAGCCATTCATCTGGACTTGAGACAAAGTGTAGAATGTGAACAAGACTCCGTGGCCGAGCATTCTGCACTTGAATCCGGCAGGCGGTCAGGTATCTTTCGTTACAGTGGCTCTTGCAACGTCTAAATTGAACGGTGGCATAAGTCGTGACGGTCCTTTTACACATGGGATTTGAAGCCAACGGTGCAGAATAGTGGTGAATTTTTTTACTCTTTGACAAAGGACTCATTCTTAGTCAACACCTGTACAAACCTTCTAACCCTCCTCCTAGCGCCAAATCCAAGTTCCACGGTTGCCTATGATTACTACGTGTACAATCACCACTGCATGTTGGGCTATTATTGGTTCGCATTCGAGACGTCTCAGGTAAGGCAAAGGCCCGTGATGTCATGGACGGCATGACTGCTAATGAGTGCTCCCAGCTTGAAATATAGGGGGGGGGGGNCTCTCGGATTTTGGTTTTTCTGAGGCAGGCCTTTTTGCCCGCTTCGCCAAATGGGTGGCTCGTTTGAGCCCCCTGATCCCCATCCCTGCGTGCACGCATGCTGCTCCATGTCCTTTGCCAGCAGCTGTCATAACCCCGCCTATGTCTGCTGAGCCAGTCATCGATGTGTCACCGACTCTGTGTTCCTCTGATATTCCTCCTGCCAAAGCTTCTCTATAGTCTTCAGTCGTTGCCGCTTATGCCGCTCGGCTGCCCCTGTGACGGCCGACTCCGTTGACCCTTTGACTTGGTCTCCACTGCTTTCTGGTCTTACGTTGCTCCTCTCCTCCATCGTGCACGCTCTGACTGTACCCGGAGCACTCCTGAATGGCACCAGGACAGTGATAGGCTGCTTTTCAACATTGGATTTTTGCATTTTGATCTCTCATGTACACCGTTCTTCCGAAACGAGAAGCAGCAAATTGGTCACGTCGTTATGAGTTTGTTGTTCTTATCTTGGGTTTTTGCGTTTCATATTATACTGTTTGCTGATTGCATGGTGTTCAATAAGTACTCTAACTGCGATACGTAGGGGCCTACTTGGAGAAGTAACCACGCCATTGTGATCGTATTGTTGTCTTGTACGGAGCCTGGCCTTTCGACTTCCGGCATTGAATAGTACTAGTTATATTCTCTAATAAAGCTCCTAGCTAGTCTTTTATCTTAATTATTGGTGAAGCCTCATTTCAAGAGTGAGCCATGGAGTTGGGGTGTCGACCTAATTCAAATATTCCCACTAATCGATCCGCCATCTCTGGGCTGGTAGATAAGGTACATGGCGTCAGCACAGCAGCACTGAACAGTTAGGCTGCAGCCACTACGAACAGTTAGGCTGCTGGCACACTGAACAGTTAGGCTGCGGCCACACTGAACAGTTAGGCTGCGGCCACAGTGAACAGTTAGGCTGCGGCCACAGTGAACAGTTAGGCTGCGACCACACTGAACAGTTAGGCTGCTGCCACAGTGAATAATTAGGCTGCGGCCACACTGAACAGTTAGGCTGCGACCACACTGAACAGTTAGGCTGCGACCACACTGAACAGTTAGGCTGCGGCCACAGTGAACAGTTAGGCTGCAGCCACACTGAACAGCTAGGCTGCGGCCACACTGAACAGTTAGGCTGCGGCCACAGTGAACAGATAGGCTGCAGCCACACTGAACAGTTGCTGCTGCACGGGGCATCTAGTCCTTAGAATTTATGTACAGGGCTTATGTCAGGTTTGGCAGGTTGTTCGAGGAATTTGTTGAAAGCATATGCCAGGAAACTGATTTACTTGCGTTTTCGAATGAGGAAAGCCAGGTTTTTTTAGCCGTGACCTACTTTTGATACAAAATGGTGGCTGTCATTTACTTTCAACCCTTGTCGCTTGCTGTCCGATTTCAGGTGGCTGTCGGACAGATCAAAACTGCCAAAAAAGTAGCTGGTAAGGGGCATACTACGACCACAATTTCATAATTTAGAGAGTGCGAGCATTCTGAATCTGCAGTCGGATATTTCTTAGCGCTCGGAGGGAAGTGGCAACTTTGGGGAGAAAAATGTCAAATTTGGTGTTTTATTGGTAATATTTTTGTGTGCCGGGATTTTTTCCGATGTGAATTGACAAATTAAAAATCTGCAGCGTAATTAAGTTTCAGTTATCACAAGTTGTGTTTTGTGGTTGGAATGCTACAAAACCCCTTGGTTTTTCAGACACTCGATTAGCACGTGAGAAAAGAGCCCATCTCTACCTCGGTGTGCGTCAGCAGCCAAAAGCCTAGAGTAACTGTGGTGTGCCCCATTAAGATTCACAATTATTTAAGAGACGTAGAACACACATTTCGACTGCTAATAAATTCAACTATTCCCACTAATCGCTGCGCCACCTGCCTACAGACAGATAAATTACATGACTGCAGTAAACGGCTCACAACTTGAGACTGGACAACAAATGCACATTTCAAATAATTGAAGTATTGGCACTAATCGCTGCCTACTTGCAGGCCAGTCAGTGGCTCTCGTGTCTTATCACAATGCTTGTAATTCAGATGGCGCTACAACTGATAGAATTCAGTAGTTGAAGTAGGTGAATAATTCAGTAGCTCAGGGCTGGATAGATTGAGATGGCTTGGGATTAGTTGGATTCAACTAAAATCAACTGATTCAGTTATAAGGTACATGTACATGACGTCATCGACGGGCTCTTCAATGTTGAGATGTTTTGGGATTAGTTGGATTCAACTAAACATTTGACAACAGATGGCAACTGACGTGATGACTGGATACAACTTGTGACATTTGACAACAGACAGCCACACGAGTGCTTGATCAGTTAACATTACTAGGGAATAAGTTAAATTCAGCTAAGCTATATTGAAGGATAACAGAGGGCGTGATGGTGAGCGGATGAGCTGAGATAACGTGGGATTAGTGGGTACAACTAATATCACCTAAACAATGTTGATGGACAACAGAGGGCATTGTGATGGCAGGTGAAGTTAAGAGAAATTGGTACTAGTTGGGTACAACTAAACATTCGGGCGCGTATGACAGAAATATGTGACATGAACTAAAAAATATATGGGAAAGAAAACAAATGGCCAGACAAAACAATAAATGGTCAATGGAATACGTGACTTTATGAAAACAGTTACTCCCCAGTGGACAATAAATTCTACATCTACGTAAAGTAGTGGCAGTAGTTATTTGTAATGCGGTGGTGCCGTCACGTAGTAGCAGTCGTGACTAGGGCGTGAGGTTTTGCAACATGTCCATGTAGTTTAGTGCCGGCCAAGACTGCGTGTACAGCTAAGGTTGGTAGTATCTCATACAACTTTATGTAAACTTGTCTGTGATTTAAGTTGCTATGAACAAAGAGCACTATGTTTTTGTAATTGTATTGTCATAGATAACTCACTCTGCGTGCACAGTAGTGGGTTCTGCATATTTACAGATAGAGGGCCTTTGTAACTTAAAACTGTATACACGTGAATTTGAAAATATTGCTGTGAACACCAAGCGGTTGTATTGGTTTTTATTATTTTTGTCGACAGATTCCTGGTATAGATGGCTCAGTGTGACAATATATATGTTCTGAGCTAGTAAGCATGCACTTTCTATCCTTTAATACAGGCATTGAATGAGCGTCAACCAGTTGTGCATTTTCAATTCTAATTGTCAGGTGCACTTCGACTGTATAATTAGTAATCACATCATTTTTTTGACCAAAGTACTGTTAGAAAACGGACAATTGCCGCACAAATAAAGAAGTTCATGTTTACGCAACGTTTCGTCTATTCAACAAGACATCATCAATTCAATGGTTACCCTCTGATTGTTTGAATAGCTGTAAAAGGCACTTCCTTTTAAAAATGAATGAGGCAGATAAGGTAGCTGTTATTGGAAACGAGAAAAAGAAAGTTTTCTTTTCTCTTGGTTACACCGGGCCAAGCAGTATAAAATTGAAACGTCAATTATCTCGCCTTATTCATTGCATAGACCCAGCCGTTGAACTGATAGTTGTTTTCAAACCTCTTCGGAAACTTTCCAATATGCTTTGTGAACTGAAATCACCTATCCTTTTATTAAATAAAAGCAATGTTGTATAAGGTTGAATGTGACAACTGTAAGGAATTCTATATTGGACACACACAGAGACTCCTCTGTGACAGGCTGAAAGAACACAACACATCCGACAAAAGTAACATTTATTTGCATTGTATTAGCAACAACCATCAAGCCAATTCAGTCAGTATTAGTGTAAAGAACATGCTAAGGAATTACTGTATATCAAAGAGTCATTGGCCATTCAGAATCAGCGTGCTACTGATTCTCTCAATAACATGCAGAGCTCAGTGACCCTGCAACTATGGTGATGATCCGCTTAATTTCCCTGTATCTCTCACTCTCATTTCATCGCATGGATGTGACCTGAATGGTAATCGACATTTGTTGTCCATATGTACGTATCGTTATGATGTCTTGTTGAATAGACGAAACGTCGAGTTAACATGCACTTCTTTATTTGTGCGGCAATTGTCCGTTTTCTAATTAGTAATCAGTGCTTTTGCAGATGTTAAAAATACTGTCACATTTTACGATATTTTGATTTTTGCCTCCCGATTCACTATAACTCCCAGTACGAATTTTTGCAAATGCCCATCTGAATTTCACACATTCTTATGCCATACCTCATCTAACGCAAAGGAAGAACAAATACAAAAGAAGAGAGGTA
The DNA here is from genome assembly GCA_002633005.1 of Phoronis australis. Classification (NCBI taxonomy): domain Eukaryota; kingdom Metazoa; phylum Phoronida; family Phoronidae; genus Phoronis; species Phoronis australis. The sequence continues at coordinate 157,202 of NMRA01000278.1, forward strand.
ACTTGTAAAGGATTTAAAACTGAAGCAACAGAGGCTTACTCGTGATCAACGGCGGTAGAAGAAATTATTCGTACCGTTGCTACGAATAATTTATTTATTTCTGTTTCTGTTGACAAATGCTGTTATTATATCCAAAAATTTCAGTTGATCCATTATTGTTGTTTCATTTACTTATATATATTCTATATTTCGTCAAACAATAGTATCCTTGAGAGGATCTGGATCGCTTCATTTAGTTTCAGATTTATTTTCTTCGCTGCTGTCTTCAATTGTTGCATGCATTGCTGATTACTTTGTCAATATAATTCTTTATATCATTTATTTGGTTTTATATTCGACGAACACCAACGACGTTACAACCTGAGCGACAATCGTGACTCGGAACTGTGACACTTTGTACACTTAGTTTTACTCAAGCAAAATTTGTTTTGGTTACGGTACTGAGCTGTTTTATTACCGTATCTCAATGTGATCCAAAACATAAAGAGCATACAATTAACAGCAGACGAGAGAAATAAGGGACAATTTGAAATGATGAAATACGGTTTGACCCAATGGCTTTGTTTCCGCGGGTTAATGAAATGCTGATGGAGTTCAGATCTCGCTGTGCGAGAGGTTTCATGAAATTCCAAATACCACGAGTTGAAGGGTTATGGTCAATCCTTTTCGTATAATTGCTTTGTTTGTTTTCCTGAAAGCTTTTTCTTGGGGTCAGTGTGTCAGACTTTGGCGAACTTAGTGGGCGCTTGTTTTTGTTTGATCATTCAGAAATTTTTGATTTGTTAATTTTTAAACGATGAAACAATTCCCTTGATCACGTTCTTGGTGTCCAACATATTCCGTAGAAAGATGTTCTTTCAGCAACTTTGTGGTCAAGACTTAAAACAAAGATTGAATTGAATTCCAGCTTCTAGGCCTAGTTCGTAGACTACAAATAGTTTTAAAACATTGATTTCCATAAAGTATGTACGCACTAGTGTTCGTTAAGTAAGTCCAGTATTCCAACTAAATCGCGTAGCACACTGTTGTAACACTTCGGGTATTTTCATTGCCCGGCTCAGATTTCCGTCAGAGATGCAGGATTTAGTCATACCAAGGAGATGTACACTCCTTGGTCATACGTCAGTCATGCAAACTCGCTGGTTCCCTGCGTGCCGCTAGGTGGTAGCCAGCATGGAGGTACCACTTAAAATTTTCCTCTGGAATTTTTTACACCGGCGTTTCTGATTAGCTGGTCGAATTCTTAACAGGCAGCGCTTTACGCAAAAAATTAGCATGACTTATGGGGGGAACTGTAAATGTGGTCTGTATACAGACAAATCGGTGCTTAAAGTTCATGTTCAAGGAATGCAAATCACATAAGTTGTGGTTGCGCCTTTTTGGAGTGCATATTTCTACTGCCGCTGACTTTTGTTTACGTTGCTGTCCTGTATATTCACACCGTAGGAATGACACACCAGTTAAACCGGCGTGTTTATTGTCGAAGGGGTTTCAGAACCATCCTTATTTTACATGCGTGTGCTTCAAGTACGCGGCTTTTAAATATTACTGCAGAAACGAAATAGTTTCCGAAATAGTTTCTGCTACGACACTTGACAATGCTAAAAACGTTCGTTAGTCCGCCATTTTCATCAACCAATGATAAAGCTCTTGCTATTGCGTAATACCTGCTAGCTGTCTCGGCAGCACGCATGGAACCAACGAGTCATGCCAATTGACTTATCGCCAGGATTATGACTGACGATTTAATTGACTAATCAGAACGCAGCATTCTTGACACACCTTCGTCCGCGTTTGCAAGCCTCCATTTTACCCGACAAACAACACGTTGTCGTGTAAAACTTACTTTAGTCTATGGCTCACGGGCGACAAGAGTAGTGAAACTTTGTTTATACGGCGTATGTAATCCCGATAGCCGTTATGCAGCTCGAGAAGAATATCCCGTCATTTTTGGGCATCTCCTAAGCCTAGAAGTGATGTCAAAAGGGCAGCTGAACTTGGCAATGTTGCTTGATTACTCGAAGGTTGAACACAAATATATTTGTTCCAGGAAACGCACGTTTCAATTTGGTCGCTATACATGTAGTGTAGGCCTACCTGATTTTGACTACGGAGTTTCACTGGTTTGGCCTCCTTTGTATCGGCAAATGCTGGAGCTCGCCACTAGTGTAGCGGAACTCCCCGGAAACTGTTGTTTTTAAGGAAAATTTTAATTTTCTTTTGTTTTGACCCAATGGATGTCATTTTGTTTCATAGTAGAGATAAACTTTTGTTATTCACATACCTGAAGGCTGGTGTCATCTTTTGCCATCAATACCACAGTCTAGTGATCATGCTACGCATAAAGTAAGCTGAAAGCTACATAGCTACCTTTATGCAATGAAACTACAAAAATGCGAAGTTTATCAGAAGGTAGGTCTTATAGGTGCGATTACGACCAATTCCATTCATTAATTTGGCTTGGGCACAGTCCTAGACCTACAGGAACTAACTGCTTGCTTAGCACAAAATGAGTTTGTATTTGAGCAATGAACCTTAATTTTAGTTTTTATAATCAAAATATTTCGTACGAATATTTGGAAATGCATAAACTGCGCTATCGACTCGGTCAACTACTCGGGGAGTCCCACCAGTTGTGACCTAATTTTCTTTTGGCGGAATTTAACACTGAGACGACAGTATAAAAATATCGGAGAATCTTCACTGATTTTGTTCGAAATCTATGGCGTCGTAGATAATTCGACTTTCAGGTACGTAGTACCTAGCTTTACAGGAACATATCGCATCAGTGGCCTTGTCATTTGTCAAGTGAATTCTTTGGGTTTTGGCTGGCTCTGAAATACTTTTACTCGAATATTTCTATTTTCATCGTCGCTTTTACAAATTCCCACATCATGAACGTAGGATTCTCTGCTGAAAAGCATCGCCTGTTGTCTTTGTCGAAGCGTTTTCAGTTAGTGCAAAAGACACTCATCGATTCCACCAAGATCGTAGTTTAGCGACAGTGTATTTGCCTCTGAAATCTTTGTTTGTCGAGTGTCACGTGACTTTTCGCAATTGGGCGTAGCTTGCGATAGGTCAATTTCAAACTAGAGAATGATTGGCCGTATGACTGAGGTTTGCACATGCGGAAATAACCTCCTAGAGAAATCCGAGCCGGGCTACGAAATACCGAGGTGTTTCGGATGGTATAAGCATCACGGTCTACCATCTTTGAACAAAGCATTCTGCAATCTCATTCAGCAGCAACTCCATAATCATTTGCCAAAGAACAAATCGAAATGCTGGTTGGAAACTATGTTAAGTATGCAGAAATGAACTACGCCAGTCTTACTTACGTAGTTGCACGTTTATCTGGGTCATGCTTGCTTGGAATATGGTGCATGGATTTGTTGCATGAGATATACAAGCTGTTGCTTCCTCAATTATTGATTTAGATGCCGACTTAGTGAGTTGCAACTCATCATCTTGTGTGAAGAGTCATTTTTCATTTATCCGTTAGTCAACACTACCCTCTGCCACAGCGCCACCTATTCTGGATCCCAAGCCAAAAGACAATCAAGTTCCTGACTTTATTGACTTCGTTATTTGGAAATTCAGGTGAGTTGACTTGAGTTACTTTCTTATTTATGAAGGCCGTAGAGAATATGCCAATCCTCCATGTGTTTGTTATTTTGAAATTTAACTGTGAACAACGAATTATTCCAAGTAATACGAAAACAGGTGTACAGTTTGTAGGAAACGGTTTGCAACAGTGCTCCCCATTTAAGAACTTATAGGTGTTACCGTTACTGAACGGACGTCAACGTGTAACGAAAAGACGACAGAGATGGTGATACCAAACAGACCTTATTGTTGCCAGGATAGTAGTTCGTAAATCATTCGATAGGATGGCGCCACCGACCACGCAAAGCAGTATTGGTAATATTTTGGAATCCATTGTGGAAGTTGCGTAAATGGTAGACGGCGTGTTATTGAATAAACTAAGTTTATTGGGTGTTACCAGCTTCATTTCGTCGAGAAGTATAATTTAGCGCACACAAAATGCAAAATTAGTTGAAGGCCGGTTCTAAGGGTCAGGAGTACGAAATGAAATATCCTTAACGGGGAATATTCCAAAGAGACGATAGCCGAAGGGCCCATAGCTCGAAAGACCGATAGTTCGTAGTTGCGATATTCCTTAGCTCTCATATATATTTACCGTTTTCACAGATTCGGTAATCTCTTGACTGGCTTAAACTTACTATCACAAAGCCTGATTTCTAACAAATTGAAAAAAAACATTGAAATAGTCTTGGATAAAAGGAGAGGATTCTACGAAGTGACACAAATGTAAACTTCGGAATGACAGTTCCCGAGGAAAAAATTCTTCGAAGATTTTTAAAATGTCACAATTTCTCACGAAATTAAATGACAGATGAGTACAAAATTTTATTTCACCGTGCATGCAGATATTTAACCCCATTCCCCTACGTTTGAATCTGCGCCTATATTCGAAATCAGGCGCATACACCTATGCGCCCATCAGTTGTAAAGTCATGCTTGAAATTGATGCTGTGGTACACCCCTTCATTTAAAAAAATACTCACTGCTATATGGCTTGCTGAATGCAGTGACGGTTCTTGTAAATGACACATGAGGTCGCTCAATACGCCAGGCCTACTTTAGGTGAGCATGTTCATCCAGATTAAGCATTTACGTTTTGTTTTAAGTTGGAAGTTGTAAGGTTCTGCTAACAGCTATGGGAATTTCCAAAAAAACTGCATCCATTAGAGAGCACTTATTCAAAAGATGAAATTTGCATGGACCGGATTTTAGATGGCTTTTAGTGACTTTCATGAAAGTGAGACTTTAAAGTCAAACGTGTATTTATACCCAATATTTTGAAGTTTTTGACTGAATAGTAACTTTTGCGTTTGCGACGATGAATATGCTATGGTGGTTAAAAATGTCATTGTTCAAGTTACTTGCTGTTTTCTGTGTTAACGGGATAACAAAACACGTTTCCACCCTTAATGGAATGTTATTCCAATAACTTGCCTAGTAACGTGTTTCAGGAAGAACGCCCTTAGCCGTTTTTCAAAAATAAAACACTCGGTCGTAGCGCTCGTTAAAGCAGGTTCTGGTTTACATTACAACGGAAAATTAAAAAAACTTAAAAGACAAAAAGGTCAAATGACATTGTTTGGAAGAGGAATCATAAGATAAACTCAGACCATTTCACCAAAATCATTTACGCCCACTTTGATTCCGCGGGTTTTTTTTCTATAGCTCATAAGATTAAAAACTGTTCTGATAAATGACATTTTATCGTCTTGGTATACTTTTCCATTCTAGTCTGTAAGTGGTAGTTAAACTTTATAACCGAATGTAAACATACCTTATAACCGAATGTAAACATACCTTATAACCGAATGTAAACATACCTTATAACCGAATGTAAACATACCTTATAACCGAATGTAAACATACCTTATAACCGAATGTAAACATACCTTATAACCGAATGTGAACATACCTTATAACCGAATGTGAACATACCTTATAACCGAATGTAAACATACCTTTCCTTTTCGATGCTCTTGATATCACATCCACACGTTGTAACACACTTCAGCCATGTTGCTAGGCAATCTCAAAAAACCAAAACTTCTCCCATCAACCTTCAAGCATATCAAGATGACGGCGATTATCAAAGAGGTCTATCTGTGCCCTTGTTGCGAAGCCCAGTCTTCGTCACAAAGTTACTCGACCTCATTTTCAATACTGTCATGAGCCATAAAAGATCAGAGCTGTCTAATCTCTAGAGGTAGTCTTAAGTTTTTGTGTACGCTAAGTTCTCGAGTTCTAGAAGTGGACCAGATCCCGCGTTTCAACTGGAGTGTTATTCAGTCGGGTTACAAAGCCTGATTTTTATGTTCAGCTGATTATGATACATCGACTGATCTCACCTTTGATTGACCAATAAAGAACCAGTTGTCAGATAGTGTTCACCAGACTCTAAAGCTAATAAAGGCCGGATGCGAGACAAACTCGTAGCTGAGCTGGTCTCGCCACCTGATGATTGGATCATTCTAAAGTCTCCTTTACACGGAACAATGTCACGAAAAATTTTAGCGTTCTGCTGTCTTGCTGGTGGAACGAATACGTTTACTTGTGAAGAAAAATAACTGCAAACTGGCCAGATCGCCTCGTCCACTTGTTGGTTCTCCTAGAACTTGCCGTGAACATCGACGATTGTCAGAAATTGACTGTGGGTTTGTTTAAAAGGCAACTATGCTTGGAGGTTGTGCGTGGATGGAGAGTCAATTATTGAATCCAGTAATCAATTCATTATATGATAACCACTAATTAAGGCAAGTAAAATCTAACAATGAAGAGTCACTACGCAAGCGCCCTCTATAAGGATTACTTCAAAACATTAACTCTAACTAATTAAATGTCTTATCTGCTATCTAAGCTGTAGGACTCGATACTTGTTGGACGACAGTCCTGTTTACGAATCTTTGAGCTAATGCACACTGTACTGCGACAGTGTATTTGCACACTCCTTCGTGACGCAACACTTGCATTCAGTATCTTCTACCCACGATTCCGCTGGCTGGTCACAGTTTCTCGTGACGCAACACTTGTAGGCAGTATGTTACTGCCCACGATGCAAGTGACAAATTCTTAGTTAACTCTTCCTGTTCGTTAACCCAACATTCTTTCACAGTGCTATGAAAGGTACAGTAGCACTGTGGAATGTTGTTGAACTTGGCTTCACCGACGTCATAATATTAAGGCATTCCGATCGGTTGAAATCTGGGAAATCCCTTTCAGGTTAATGTTACGTGGTATGGCGACCTAATTTGACTTGTATAGTCGCAATTTATTAAAACGGGCAATTATCAAAGTGAAAAAATTTAAGAGAACCCCGATCATTAATTGGCTTAAGCCCAAACAAGTACGATGCATAAAGGCCGCATGCAAGAGATGGCGATGTGATGGTAACGTTCTTACCAAGCATACGCATTGATACCCACACATGGAATTCCGTGGTGTGTCGTTCATCATGTTGAATCCACATGGCCACTTTTGAGTGCAGGTGGCGCTGTGTCATAAAGTACGTGAACCCTTGCCCTTGCCAAGATCCTCTTTATAATCTTCCACGAGACGGTTATGCAGTGTAATTTCTTCTGTACACTGTAGCAATTGTCTTCTAGCTTGAACTACTGAATTTCATCGGAGTACTTTTATTTCAGTGGGTCTCTTTTACATACGCTTGAAGTCTCAATCGACAATTATAGGGGTGGAGGGAGTCACGCACAACAAGATAGCTCACTGCATGGTCACTTGTATCGACTGCGTTTTAAAGCTGTAAAGTCTGAAAGTAATTACAGGGTGTATTAAAGAAAATTAGTACACAAACAATGCTTGACGTTTTGGGTGGCTATCTCATTTTCTTTCTCATTCAATTTAATCCCATTGACATCATTCAAACGTCCTCGCAACCTCGAAATAATCCTATACCGATCAAGATTCGGACAATTCCTAAACCACGACAAATTAAGACATAATTTTAATAATGTTTCGCCTCTGTGTTCCTGTGGAGACACTCAAACAAATGCTCATGTTTTCTTTGCTTGTGAGGTATGCAAGGAGCAAAGGGTACAGCTTTTACAGACACTCAAACAATACTCTAATGTTTACAAAAATATTCTGATAATCCTCAAATGTATAACAAAATATATATTTTTTCTCAATGGATGCAAAGAACTCGAACCAAATGAAAGCAAGGTTTTATTCGAAATAGTATCAAAATTTCTTTTTTAATTAAACCTCTGTGTGTGAGTCGATAATATTGAATATTGCACAATAACTTATGGTGTGTAAAAATGATTTACACACATATGTAACCATATGTCATTGTGATCTTAATATCAGTTTTTTGATTTATGTATTTGTGTATAATAATTGTCCTTAGATTTCTTTGTATTTATTCAACCCAGACACAATGGCTTCTGGCGCTTTATGGGCATGTGTATTTATTGCACTGAAGATTTCATTACAAGCAAGTCTCCAGTTAACACTAAAAACGTGTATTTCACCTTGTCACACATACATTTCAGTTCAGTTACACATACAATGTAATGATAACCCTCAATTCCATATAGACAAAGGAAGGAAACACCCTTCTCCTAAGCCTGTCGCTAGCGAAGTGCCAGACACATACTGTGACGCCCGCATGCCCACGTAACAAAGGCGCACTGAGGCGCAACAAAAACATTAGCATTAAAATAAATGAACAATTAGAACTAAATAAGCATAACAATAATCACACAGTTACTAACGTCCCGTCACATTAAAATTTTAAAAAAGACTTCTTATACGACGTTTTAACAACAAAAACGGGCATCTTAAGCTACTGTCTGACTGAACTCTATTTAAAGTCCTTGTTGCAAACTGCCCATGTGGTTCCAGTATCCGAAAATACTTACTACATAAATTCTTATTTTCGACACCCTTTCTTTATATTCTTTTCGCCTTTCTTGCCAAAAGCGATTTTTTAACAGTATTTGACCCTTCACTCTGAGCGTATGATTACCGGTTATTTCCGTACCCACATTTCCGGCTCATCAGTTCAGGAACTTGTCCTGAACGCCGCCATTTTTTCCTTGTAACTGAATGTGCTATGGCTTGCTCGAAAAGTCTTCATTATTTTGTTTTATTAGTAATATATCGTGATTCGTTTGCATATGTAGTGTATTTATAGTTTGTAGTTAGTGGTCGTTGATTTTTTTGGAATGTTACGCGTACTTAGTATGTTAAAATAGTATTGGTGTTTAGTTCCTTACGTAGGCCGGTCGAACCTAGGAACCAATATG
>NMRA01000278.1:166492-291143 GCA_002633005.1 Phoronis australis
GTAGTTTGATTTTATCAAAATTAAGGCGCGCTGTCGATTTTTTTATCCCCGTTTGCTGGCTGGTAACAGTACAGGCACTGCTCCAGTCGCACTGACGGCGTTTTCTCGGCCTGGGTTCCTGAATGAATTGTACTTCCGGGTTCGCGGCAAGTTCATAATGGCGGTGTTTCTTCGGGTGCGAATCGTGAGTGGCGCGTTCATTTAAACTGTTTTCGAGTACGAATCGTGTATTAGTTATGGGGTAGGTACTTCTTGGATCCTTATAACATCTTCTAACCATGTAATAAGGGTTAACAACGCGTGAGACAAGGACTTTAAGCGTAACATGGACAATAATGTGTTTATGACTGACACTCGCTAACACGGAGAAAAAACTTGCAAACCATGAGAATAAATGTATTATTGGCACTTCAAAAGTTGACTCGGCTTGTGCATATATTCGTAAAAGTTCAATTTATAGACCCATAAGAGCACAACTGAGGTTCCTGGCTGATTGCCAGTATGACGAGGGAGGAAACTTCGGTTTTCTTTAAATTGAAGCGCTCTTCAGATTCAATAAGTGGTTTGCAGCACACTAAACGTTGTTGGCTAATTCAACGACACAGAGATGACTGAAATATGCACCCACATATAACTATGTTGGCGCATAAAAACAACTTGCAATGAACTTTAAATAATCATACAACCAGGAAGTGTCAACGAACAAGGTCATTGCCAAGTCAGTCTTTTGCCTTTTAGTTAAAGCCCGCAAAACTGATAAGCCAATCTTCACTGACTAGGATTCATCGGTCCATTTCAATTGGACAGCATTGATATCAACGTAGAACCAGAAGAACTTCCTGTAGTTCTACAATGCTACTTCTTTGTAATCTGTATAGGCTGCAGAGTTGTGGTACCCAGCTATTCTTAAAAGACGACTGCGTGAAAATATTCACAGTATCATGGCTCTCACTTCAAGAGAATGTGTATTGGCTGTTGTCATGGTGGTCGTTGTCTACAATACAGGTGAGAAGTTTCAGTATGGTATGGCATTCATTGTCAGAAACACTAGAGTTTTTTCTTTTTTCATTGCTTTTAATCGTACAACACCCCTTTAATTTGTAATCGGACATGTAATGAGAGGGGTTCATTTGCAGTCCAAATCCAATTAAAATTAATTTAAAGTGAGCGATTACCCCAGCTTAAAATCTTAAAATCTGTACCAAAATGGTAAATTTGTACAATATTCTCAAAAATGCTTTACGGCCGTAAAAGTTCCAATGTTCCTTTATACTGTCTTAGAAAATTCTGAGACGGGAAGTTACAAATAGTCCGGGAGCAAGGGAGTTGAACCTGGTTTTTCTGGATAAAGTTTTTTCTTTGCTGTTTCATGTAGCCTAGGGTTAAGTAACCATGATTCATGGGGGTGACCGTTCGCAACTCTTGAGCGTTTTTTAAAGTATGCAAATTAAGGTCGCCATTATGCAAAATTCTATTTTTGCTTATAATTTCCTTACCAAGCACTGCAACCCGATAATTTTGACGTTTTTACCCATGTTTTCATGGTGAACAAATTTAATAATGCAAGTTTTCAGGTGAATACATTGTCAATTTACATAATTTATGCAAATTAAAACCGCCATTATGCAAAATTCTATTTTTGCTTAAAAATTTCCTTACCAAGCACTACACACAGACAACTTTGACGTTTTACCCATGTTTCCATGGTCAACGAATTTAATAGTGCAAGCTTTTTGCGAATACATTGTCAATTTGCATAATTGATGCAAATTAAGGCTGCCATTATTCAAAATTCTTTTTGTGCTTATAGCTACTGTACCAGGCACCTCAGATGAAGTATCACGATATTTGCACCTATGTTCTTTTGGTCAACTAGTTTCATGAAATCGCTTTGCATGTCGTTGCATGATAAATTTGTATGATTAATGTAAATTTGCAGAACTTATGAAAATTAAGGGCGACATTATTCAAAATTCTACTTGTGCTAATGGCTACCTGTGCTTATAGCTGCGGTACCAAGCACCACAGGTAAATGCTCATGATATTTGAACCTATGTTCCTATGGTCAGTTAGGTTAATGAAATCAGCATAATTTTTGCAAAAAAAGGCAGCCATTATTAAAAATTTTTGTTTCTGCTCGTAACTTTTTTACGGGGCACTACATGTAAATTATTTTGGTATTTTTACTGATGAATTTAATGTAATCTATGTTTACCATCATAAATAAAGATAATCTGTAATTTATTAAACAACATTACAAATTGTAGTTTTGTATGATACCCAGAGTATATGCAGTAGTAGATGACCACATTGTTTATATTGCATAAACCCAGGACAATAACCTATGGAATGGAGACCAGTCACAAGACGTTTCCAATGCAAATTCAACACTCGGAACGTGAGCACACTACAGTATAACGTGCCCAAACTATTGTGCGGGGTAGAAAACTGACTCTGCAATTGTATCTACTTGAATTTAGTGGAATCGGACCTGTGCAGCCACACCTAATCATTACTAGTATGCAATAGGAGCTGTTGGACACCTTTTGAATTACATATGGTGAGAGTGGTTTGTTTATGGCATCTTTCTTCCATCCATAGTCCTCTGGATCTAGTGCTGGTGACATTCCACCACATGACAGGCTGGTAATGGGCTCTGTTTACGTTCACATTTTCTTTGAATGCCTTTGTTGTCGGTGACAGTGTAGGGGCGGACATGTATTTCTTGCCATTTCTCTTCCCCATACCAGTAGTCTGGTTCCTGGCATCTTCCTGATTCTCGACATTCCATAACAGGCACACATACATTTAGTGGCCTGTTTCATGACATTAGAAAATTGTGCATTAAAAGTACCGATGGCAGACAGGTCATGTCCAGAAAATTTTAACGATGGATCCCTTCCCAACTCCATAGTAGCATGCCAACGTGTTACACCTCTACATCGCATAATAAGTTTTAGTACAGGATCTAATGTTACCGCTCTCCATCTCTCCAAGATCTGTTTCAATCTTGTAGGACAAATGGCAACTTGTGCCCAAAGCTTAAGATTCTCTTCTTTGAGGGCAATTCCCTACTATTCCCTCACTACGATATTCGTACCTCATCGATGTGGTCCCTATAAACTGATCGCTCCGAATCCCCATTCCTGCATTCACCCAAGTCATTAAACTAATTGGCGTTTTTTCTATGGTCTGTGGAACCGCAGGGCTATAGGCAATATCTTTTTGGAATTTAAGGTCTCAAACTGCAGAACACACCGTCACACTGCACAAAATATTTTCTTACCTCATCAAAAAGGATACTCTGCAAATTTATCATGCTACAACCTGCAAACAGATGTCATCAAATTCATTGACCACTGAAACATGGGTGCAAATATTTATAACTTACCTCTGGTGTCTGATGCAGCAGTTATAAGCACAAGTACAATTTTGAATATGGCAGCTGTAATTGTGTAAATTATCAAAAACATGAGATAAATTCGAAAATAATCTACATGTAACGCCCGTAAGGAAATTAAGAGCAGAAACAGTATTTGGAATAGTGGTGTCCATTATGTGTATAAAATATGAAAATTCATCATGCAACAACTTGCAAACTGATTTCACAGAAACATGGGTAAAGAGGTTAAAATAGCTTACGTGGGTTGCCTGGTACTTCAGCTATGAGCAAAATTAGAATTTTGAATAATTGCAGCCTTAATTTGCATAAATTATACAAATTGAAGATAGATCCACCCAAAAACTTTCACTATTAAATTCATTGACCATGGAAACATGGGTGAAAGCATCAAAATAACCTGCCTGCACGTGCTTGGTAAGGAAATTATAAGCAAAAGTAGAATAGTGCATAATGGCGGTACTAATTTGCATAAATTATGCAAATTGACAGTGTATTCACCTAAAAACTTGCATTATTAAATTTGTTGACCATGGAAACATGGGTAAAACGTCAAAATTATCTGGCTGCAGTGCTTAGTAAGGAAATAATAAGCAAAAATAGAATTTTGCATAATGGCGACCTTAATTTGCATATTTTAAAAAATGCTCAAGGGTTGCGAACGGTCACACCCCTAAATCATGATTAACTATGCCTAGGCTACATGAAAAAGCAAAGAAAAAAACGTTATCCGGCAAATCCAGGTTAAGTAAAAAACAGCTTTTGGCTCACGGACTACAAACTGTAGCCCATTAAAATTACTGCACTCGTTCCGACTGCCCTGAAGGTCATTAATTCAATCAAGTACCAGTAAAAGTATGGAGTTAAAACAAATACAGCATGCTTACGTTTTACGTTATTGTAATTTTGGTGACATTTTCGTCGCTTTGCTTTACTCAATACTTAATGAAAACGTTTAACATGCTGTCATTCAGTGTGGATTTACAACCAACTCTACTTCCATGTTTGTGGTGATTGAAGACAAAGAGAACCCTTTTTACATTTTGTTGGGAGTCAAAAGCAAGTTGACAAAATCCGATAAGGCGGAAGTCGTTGAAGTAGGTTCTTTAGATTGCATTATACAGATGATAGAGCAGTCTTACAGTTTAGTTACCCCCTTTAAAATCGTCACTTGACTCCACCAATTTTCAAGTGTTCTGTCTTATTAACAGCTAATATCAGAAAGACATTAGCAGGAAGGGACAAATGTTTTGCGCACTTTAACGTGTTTCCAAAATGCTATTGAACTAGCTGACACCAACTAGAGTACTGCAATTCACTTGAAAAGTAACACTGCACAATAGTGGCGCTGCTGTGCATTAAATATGAAATGGGTTTTCCCTACACGAGACGCCGTTTCGATACAAATCGCCAAAGGATTCTTAAAGGAGCAGCTATCAGCGGGTTGAACTGTGCTTAATCAACATACCTGTTCCTAACAAAGTTAACGGCACCATCATTTACGTCGCCAATTGATAAGAATCTGTAACACTCTATAAAAGTTGCCATGCCCACGCATGTAGAAAGTTTTCCGCCATTTTGAGGTTTGAGGGTACGGGCGTCGTTAGACGATAGGACCAGAATAAAAGTAGGCGTTCAGTAAAACTACAGTACGAGTTGATTAAGCATAATGTCTGTTGAACAAGAGCAGAACGATGATCATTTGAGAACTAAAAGGGCGTTTGATTAAGCAAAACTTCACGTTGATTAAGCGCATTTCAACTCGCTTCATATTTTGCTGGCATGCAGTAGCATTCAGCTTCTTGTCTACCGCTAGATGGTGTAATCAAAATGTTACATCATGAATCGCGGTTTTCCCTTTCATTCGTTCGTTCTCTGCTGTGTGATTCAAGTGAACCCGACGGCCAACTTGCATTATATCAACGAATACCAGTGCTTAACTTGTTTTGTACTGTCAATAATTTTTGTTTTACATTCTGAAAATATTATAACAGCACAATGAACCAGGAAGTTTTTAAGTCCATGTCCAGAACCCCTAGTTTGTTGTTGCCCGAGCAACTAAGACGGGCTTCGCAACAGATAACACTGATTTTTATGGCATCTTGCATGGAGATCGGTGGGGTGCGAGTGGGGAGGAAAACAATCAATGAATGGAAAATCGCACTGCGCAGTCAATTTCCTGCGCAATGTGGAGGCCGTCTACTGTGAAGCTAGAAGGCGTACAAAACACGCGGCAGCTCGTCGCATTTTCTCAGAAATCGAAGGTGACTACTCTGAAGGTTATTTCTATGGTAACTTCAAAATACGCAAAAAGATGTTCCGATAATATTCCAAGTCCTAAAGCCAGCTTAACAGACAGCTGAGCCTCTTGATAACATCACAAAACCGCATATTCAGAGTCGTTACTGCATTAAGTCTCGTGAAGATTTCATTGATATCCCCTCGTTACCAAATTATAAGTCGCTTGACGTTGAGTCTTCGATCCCCAATGTGCCTGTTGGCAAGACAATTGATATTAGTTTGGAAAATGTATACCATCACCCACATTTAAAGCCACCCAAGATTTCACCAACTCATATGAGAGAGTTGCTGGCCATCTGCACTACCAAAGAACCCTTCGCCATATAAATGGCAAATTGTCTCCACAAAAAGATGGTGTGAGAATGCACTCTCCGCTGGGTTCCATTACATAAGTCTGAAGTGGAAAAAAGGGCTAGCAATATGATTGGTGGTATTCCTATCTATGTACGATATGTAGGTGATATTTTTGTTGTGCTTTTCATGACTTGTAATAAGTATGTGATGAACTTGAGCGTTACTCTGCATTGACGTTTACGTACGAGCTTGCTGTAAATGACGAGATTCCGTTTTTGGACGTGCTTGCGAACCATTCTCCATTTGAATTGTCTTTATCGGTTCATTACAAGCCCATACTGATAAAGGTTTCTGTCTCCACGCCAAAAGCGAGTGCTCTCAGCGGTATAAGATCGCCGTTGTACTCAACTTCCTAAAGAGGGCTTATTTGGTGTCGTCTTGGTGGCTATTTCAATCAAGAGGTAGATCGTTTAAGGCAAACACTGGTGAAGTACATGTATGGGTACACCAATGCATTTTTAGACCTCCATATTAAGCGATTTATGTCCAAAATTAATTGTGAAGTCCCTGCACGTCGGACCGGTGTGACCAAAAAGGTATTTTACACCCAGCCTAGGGGGCTCGAACTTTTCAGTATGTGGACCTTTTAATGAATAAAATAAAATAACCGGGTACTAGCTTCAGACCTATGAATTGTGGGCCGAATTCATGTAGACATTTGTCTCGTTTTCTTGGACTCTTTGTTTTTTCCGAGGTGTACTTTTTGCCCACTTCGCCAAATGGGGGTCCCCTTGGGTGCGCGCATGCAATAATTACCTCCAGGACGAACACACCATTAAGAAAATCATTAGGGATAACGTTAAAATTTGTAAACCCTATGATTATTATTTATTATCGGAATAGGAAGTCCTCCAACTTAGTCATGAAAAATAAATTTCTAAAGAAAAAGTCCGACCGTTTGCCCAGTGTGCTGTTTTCTAAGGGTTTGCATGCCCTATGAACGAATGTCAAACAATGTTACATTGGTCAAACGGTTTGCAGTCTTTCCCGTCGGTTATCTATGCATCTTCAAACTGGCGCCAACCACGAACATTTTCTGCAATGTCACGAACGTAAAATCACCTGTCAAGAAATTGTGGAAAACATGTCAATTCGGTATGTGGAGCAAGATGTACTGCGTTCGAAAGGATTGTAGTCCCTTTTTATTGCATTTGAGAAGTCTGTTTGAATGAGCAGCAAACAAGGTGGCTCCGCATGTTACTCTTGCTTGTGGACTTTTCTGTGACCCCCCTTCATTTTTCATTCTTTGCAGTATTTCACACCTGCCGTGTCCCACTGTGTATGTCTCCAGCTTTTGCTCTGTGGTGGTATTACTGCGTCATTTTATTTCCACTTGAGAATGAAACAAGTATGTTTCGAAATATCTTTTGTATCTTAAAGGCCTCGTATCGTGCCAAAATGACTATTTTTTTCATATAAATACATTCATTGATGAAAAACGTCAAAATACTGTGTCATACCATACCCCAGTCGTTAATTAAGTAGGACTTCGACAATACAGTAGCCCCATCACGAACCCCATTTAGTGCCAAAAGAAAAACTTGAGATGGCGCTTGCACTAATCGAAGTCTATGACATCATCGTTACAACGAGTTTGGCTTTCACCGTGTCTCCACAGTTTGTAGTGGAATCAGAGATGACTGGCCATTTAATTTAGTGCAATTGTACGTCGAAAATCAAGGAAACGCATTAATTTTTCATTTTATGTGAGTTAATATTAAAATTAATCAAAATCACTACCTTTAGAAGTTTTATTCAATTATTTAGCAAACATTCTAATACGGACCCGTATGTGAATCCCCGGGAGTGTGACTGGGACCGTCGAAACAGCCGGAAAAACAAAACGCTTCGTCTGAATTGTCATCAGAAATTTCACAATGTTTATTATAAAGTGTAATTTGCTTGTTCCAAAACTTTGATGTTAGGAAATTTGCACTCATGTCCTTTTGAAGCCGAAGGCCGGTGTGAACGCTGCGCGATTCCAATACGGGCGGCTGTCGAGTGTGTGTCCCGTATTGATAAAGACGACAATAGGCCGTTTAATTTGGTGCAAAATACTTGGAAACGTTACAACACATATCAGCTTGATTTTTGCGTACAACGCAATTATATTCAAATTCATTGAAAATTTTATATTAGAAACTCAGTTTACAAACTAAGTCGCCTTGAAATGCTGCAACCCGTGATCGGTGGGGAAGTTGTGCAAATGTATCCCATTGCCGCTGACATTGCTACACCCGCACACCACGCAACGAGGCATTTTAGCTCAGAGACCGACAAGTACAGAACGTCCAAGAAATGGCACTCAGCTCTTACGCAGTGTGGCTCCCCAGTAATTTCATGGCCACAATGATGTCATATGAACCTCCTTACACTGAGTGGTTGAGATTTTTTCTGGGGCGCTCGAAGGGGCTACGAATTATGAGTGGTGTAATTTGTGTAGAAATTAATTACTTTCCGTGGTATGTAAGAAGCAAAAACAATTTTTTTGTGAACAATACATATATTTCTGGTGTCAAAAAGGGTGTTTTAGCCGCTGGATGCTGTCTTTACATAGGCTGCCGCAAAAAATAAAAAAGCAAGAGCGTAAGGAAATGTTGAGTTTATTAATTAACCCGGCCGGTAATTAACATTATACGGCGGAAACAAGATTTAAATGTGTGCAGTTTTAATGTGTTTGANCCGCGGTATCCCAGGCGACCGGCAGTGGCGCTGCGCACTACGACTCCGTTTCCGTCGTCTGCTTCACTGTGAAATGAAGAAAATTACTTCATTTTTTTAAAGAAAATGGATTCTGAGTGACGATGAAAAAACAGAAGCTGCTGGTAAGATGTCAATTTTATTCGAAGCCTTAGTGAATCACTCAGAAACTCATAATTCTCTCTTTGTCACACCTTATCTTAAGACGATTTCCAAAGCAATCGCGTCATTAATGCCAACAGAAAAAACGGATTTGGTCTTTTGGGCAATTGAAAACTATTTTAAATACAACAAATTTGTTACGAACTGATTGCACAAATATAAAAAGTGTAATAAGCATTACAAAAAGGAGTAGGTTTCGCGCGCAAACGCTGTGGACCATAAACAACTAGATCTCTTATTATCAAGCACGTGAGTGAAGTCGTCAGTGGTGCATTGGTAAAGCACGCGCGCACTAAACATCAGATCGTGAGTTCGAGTCTGTGACCGTTGCCGTTTTTTTTTTCTTCTTTTTCTTTGCCTTTTTTCTTGCATAATACTTCAGGAATCAAGGAAAATGCTTGATTTTTAGAGGAAAAACAGAAAAATTTTCCTGGGCGGAGCCCCCTCCCTACCTCCCCCCATTCGGTGCTATGCGCATCTAATCGTGCTTTGCACAAATGTTTTCAGACCAAGTGTTGCCCCCCCCTTGTGATATCCTAGATCCGCCACTGCTTTAGTCATATCTCTTGGTCAGTTGTTTCATCAGTTTCTTGTTGAGTGTCTTTGTTCCGAGGGATATGAACGAAACGGAATAAAGACTGTTAACACCGACAGGTGTTGTGTATTTAATCAATTTTGCATATCGGAAACTTGCGCCTAAAGTGCACCCAATTTAATAAAATACAGAATTTGGATACAGTTCAATGGGATAAATAAATCTCACCACCTGCTGTCGAAGCGCGCATGCGCAGACGACCTACAGGAGACTAAGGAGGCACTGAACAGTTCTCATAGGGATTTGGCTATCAGAACACACGTCAATGGACTCTTCACCCTTTCTTCACTCTGTCAAAAACTGCATGCAAATAAAGAAAAGTTTTGAGTCATTTCACATCACAAGCCCTACAGATGAGCACAGAAACTTTGTACTATCTTGTATTTTTGACCCTTTCACTCCCAGTGGAAACCAAGCTCAACTCAGAAAAATAAGGGCAAAAAATGCAAAATCGGCACTTTTCACCCTAAAATCACCACTTCCCTGCCGATGCTCGACTGAAGCCACCATTAGATTGCGATGGCGTTTGCTTGAATATTTGAATCTGTTCCGAGTGAACGATTGCCAGCTATTGGCCCCTTGACCTACTTTTTACTAAGTTGTGGCTTTTCTTAAACCTTTACTGCTTGCAAGCGGAAAGTTCAAACTTTGCAGGAAATTCAGGTTCCTCTCAGAATTTTTGGATTTGTAAGAAATCTGGCAGGTGGACACCATTTTTCACCTAATTTGGGAATCTGGAGAGTTTCGGCAGCCTTAATGCACTGTAGTCTCAGTTCTTAGTAGTTGCATGTAAATGGTGGCTTTGTGTTGAATACTGCTGATTTGGCGTATTTTGGTTCGTTTTTTCAAGTAGACGGCTATACACTTCCGGTAGTCGTAAAAGGTAGAAAATTGACTTTGGAATCAGTTTAGTAGACTTTGTGGAAGATTTGAAGTATTTAGCCCACTGTGTTCCTCAAAAATTCAAGTTTTGCACATCCTGTGGAACAGACTTGGAGCTGACTCGAACTGTTTTTAAGCCCAAAATCAGCCAAAACTGTTGAGTTATCTCGTGGCCACAGCCATTACTGTGACATGGATTGTAGTGACACCTAGCGGGCGTGGGCTCCGACGAAGTACTCGACGACGTAGACTTTACCGAGTGTTTTCTTTTGAACACATACCCGCTAGCTGTCGCTAGGGTCCATGAAACAACAATGTCTACAAGAAACCCCAATCTACTCGGTTAACGGACTCAGTGTTAAACATGGTGTCGGACAAAAACACGGCTCACGTACATGTACCTCTAAATAAAGTTCACTGACTCACATACACGGGATCGGACTCACAAAACACGATTCAACCACCCAAAATACACGGTCACGGACTCAAAAACGCGACATACGGACCGCCTGAAACAGGGTTCACTTCGATAAAAGCATGTCGCGCACACGGTCACGAACTCATTGGCTTCCCGACTAAGTAGCGCAATTTATTGATTATTACTAGGCAGAAAGGGATTTGAAACAGGCGATCTTTTTACTGGAATTTGAACGGTCCAATTCGTTTTGAGAAGAATTCAGAAGATAACCGAAGTTTTTACACTAACTGTCAACATTGAGAACTGACGTTTAAGATTTTGGACGCCAATAAATTGTAAAACAAATAAGCAGTTTAAATAAAAAATTGTTTATTGTTTCTAATTCACACAATTACATCACATTACGTAAAAACGTGTGATCACAATTATGTTTTATTTCGCACCCATTACATAGCTGTCGAAGCCGATTTCTACATTTTATTCGTAAACCGCGTTTGGCGGTCCGTGTGCCGTGTTTTGAAAGTCTGATCCTGTGTACATGTACATGTGAACGGTGCTTGCAGGTACGTGAGTCGTGTTCTTGTGTCCGACACCGATTTCGCTGAGAGATTTTTCCCCCTCTCTCTGCTATAGTTAACTTTGTGGACAAGGGACCACTCTTTCTAGTGACATGTCTTATGTCCTTCCCAATGAATCAGCAATTCTGAACTTTGACTTTCGCAAAATAGCCAAAAATTCGTCATTTTCCTTCCTGATAATGTCTTCTTGCTTATATTGATAAAATAGTCAACACATGGATGCAACGCAAATTATTGTGATAAACTTTGTATCAAAAAAGAATTAATGTGACTAAGCATCCAGTTCACACGCCTTGGATTTATTGAAAAATCACATTTAGCGTGTAAGAGTGCACGAAAGCCTGGCCACGGCTACAGGTTGAACATGCTATGAGTTGAAATCAAGGAATGCGTAGGCGACACACGTTCAGCGGAAGACGCGACTATGAATAACATATTCAATTAAAATTCAAATTTAAGGAGATTTAAGTTTATTAACTGCTTTTTTCAATTTGAAGATTTGTATATGCAGATATAAACCGGGCACAAAAGCCACATACTTACGGAATAGAAAATTTGTAGTGCGAAAAATTATTACATTAATGTACGCATAATTAATTAGCATTTAGTTGAGCGTTCTTTTAATTCTCTGAAAGTGACCAAACTATTTCACCTCCGCTGACACTTTTTTTCAAATTGGTGGACCCCAATGTTCGACCAGAGACTTCGTTAAAGTGGAACTTGCACTCTAGTTCCGCATCTCTGTGATTGCTCGGTCAATTTAGTTAGAAACAGAATATGAGGTAGGTTGAAAATTGCCAAATGTTTTTAAGAACGAGTTTAGTGTCAAAAATAATCCTCCTTATTTCGTTCAACCGTATCTAGTACGTGCAAGTATCATCATGGCGTGGTGTTGGGGAAGAACAGTGCATGATGCGGGCTAAGTGAGTCCCCAAGGTTAGTCATTAGTTCAAAGGTCACCTATTTGCAGATTTTTTGTTTCCACATTTACAAGTTGTCATTGAATACATCTGCACTTTGTTTAGCGTAGACGATGTTCAAATAACATTGTCATTTAGTTCCTGCTATAGAAGCATGCAAATTAATCTTTAAAACCTTTCACCGACGATCAAACCATTTCACAACCTAGTTCTAACTCAATTTCGTGAGAAAACTGTTCTCTTACTCATGAGCGAAGCATTTGAAGAGGTCGTGCAATTTAGAGTAGGTCTAATTGCTCAGTTATCGGGTTGTGTTAATTAAAAATGAATACCACTTGTCCCCTGTATGACAGGGGACATAATGTGTTAACTACTTGTTCACGCTCAAGGAACATCCGCCAGGTGGCATGTCACGAGTGCTGTCTTGGGTACAGTTCAGTAGCTGTCTCGTAAAGACAAAAATGTAGCCAAAATCACTTCGTGCTGTCGTTGAAAATACACGTCAACATGTCCTGTAATCTTCTTAAGTCTTACCTTTTTAGCGAAATTCTGGTGTTACTGAACTCTATCCCAAGATGAACTGGGCAAAAAGATTTTGTTGCTAGCCTTTCTATTAAATTTTTCACAGCCCCAGAATTCGTTTTCCCATTATATCTAGGTTCTCATTCATTCCGTTGCATACATTCACAAGTAAGACCGAGCTCATACATTCACAAGTAAGACCGAGCTCATACCTTCACAAGTAAGACCGAGCTCAGTGGAGTGGAAGACACCATTGTACAATGCTCGATTGTCTGCCCGTAAGGCCAGGCGTGCGTTTAGTAACCTTGGGATCTAGCTAAAATCTAGATTGAGTCACGTGATCTCGCTTAAAATGCACGAAAATATGTCATGTAATCTCGCGAAGTCTTGCTTTTTAGCAAGGTCCTGGCGCTAGTAAAGGGGAAGCTGGATTCGAGCCGGGTCTCCCAAACGCGAGCCCCGAGGTCAAACCACTGAACCACATTGCTGCTCCTAATGTTGAAATCTATCTGGTCAGGGTGGCACTCAAACCAAATCCGATTGGTTGACTACACTCTGAATACATGTACATGTAGTATTCAGTAGCAGATTTAGGGGGTTGGCAGGGGATGCCAGGGGGCCATTGCCCCCCTAAAATTCTCCCAGATTTCATTCATTGGCAGTTCGAGGTGCGAATATCTGACTGTCATATGCGCGCACCTAGGAGGGCTCGGGGGGCGGATGCACAATGCACATGGCCTGAAGCAAACCCCGTTTAACCGTTTTTTAGTAATAAGATCCACAAACCCAAAAGTTCAAGACCCCTTACATCTCTACATTTTATGCTGGGTACCCGCATGTGGCGAAATTCTGGTTATTCCTGTGCCCTGCCCCTTAACTCAAAATCCTGAATCCGCCCCTGGTATTGGTTTTTTAATACCTATCTTTCCTTTAAAACTAGTACAATGCGAAGCTGATGAATGGTGGACACGAAATGACGCCCGATACCTGTATGTTGAGCGCAAGCTGAATTGGCACCAGGCCGTCTCTTACTGCCGTGAACGAGGAATGCAGCTGGTGACGCCCAGGGACAGAGAAGAGAATAAGTGGCTCCGCCAACAGGTAATTCGAGAAACGACGAAGTTCACGCTAACACGTTTCATTAGGCCAAGTATAAGCATAGAACCGCGCCTCAAGTAAAAGTTAGCTTACGTCATTAACACCCGCAAACAGCCAGGCGCAATTTTCATGTACCTGTAAACTACTTTGTGCATTTGAAGAATCCAGTCAATTAAAATTATTTGCAAGCATTGGGTCCTTGGCCGGAATGTAACACGTATTGGAAAAAGATCGCTGAACAATTCTTTGCTGACTGAAGTGACGAGCGAAACAGAGTTTAAAATGTTGATTTGATTTGAGCAGTGCGCTGAGATGTTTATATCAATTTTGCGAATTTAAACTTATTCCGTTCACGCCAGCACAGTTCAAGAAAGCAGTCCTTAAACAGAGTAATTTGACTGATAGCTGATACCGGTATATAGAGAATCCTACAAGAGTCTCAGGTTTATGACAAGGGCAAAACCTCGTGGAAATTTCGTCTAAATTTCGAGGCTTGCAGAGGGATTTTGATAAAATTTCCAAGAGGTTTTGCCCATGTCAGAAATCTGAGACGAGTGCGGGTTTATCTTCTCACATGGACCGTAAAAACGAACTTTTTGCCGAAAAACTCGGCGTGTCTAAAACTTTCAACCACATGACGTTACATTTGTAAATACACGTTGCGCAATGTTTAGTTATTCCGTGACTTTTTGTTTTTGATATTATTTTAAACATAACAGTGGTATATTGCATTCAGTTTACCAAATGTTCAAGTAAGAATCTATTAAATCAAAGACTAGTAATCTTTGAGGTTGTAAATGTTTATAAATAACAGTCACTAAGCGTTCCCCGCACGTGAGCACTGAACTGACCCTGAGACTGCACAGCTAGACAGTCTCACCGCGTTTCTTAAGTTGGGTTAGTCTACGTTTGAATGGACGTGGATATGGAATTAGCCTCCGAAGAGGGGTCTTTTTAAGCAGTTGTTTGCATATATGCCTTTGCGACTGGGAGTACGTACAGTTGGGACGCTCAACTTTGTAATCTTCACGGAATTCCGGCATTGTTTAGTTGGGGGGTGTTTGAATGTTTGTAGGCCATTAGTGTTCTGCAGACGATAAAATATAAGGCGTACGGATTTCTGCACTACTTTGAGATTCGCCCATGCAATATAAAATTCAGTTTATTGATTTAGTGCCAAAAATAACCGCAATTTGCCAAAATGACATACAAATCACCTTTGACTCAAGCGATGCCTCGTGCAACGCAACTTTTCTCCAATAATTGGAATAGACACTAGCCTAAACCTCTACCTGCCCTTCCTCAATGCGTTACGTATTGAACTCATGTCTCTGTTTTCACATTGGAAGTAAAAACAACGTAAATTCATCAAATTTACTCACCTTGCCTAGCTTCGCTTCTCGCAACAATTTCGGTCTCGATCGCCTTCCGGTCATTCTCGATCGCGGGTTGGCCATTTTCTGTACACTGCATAAGATTTTACACTTGAATTAAGGTATGGGCACGGATAGGGTCGTTCGACGACGTGTGGATTGGAGTTAATGACATTGAGACTGAAGGAGAATACGTGGATACCGATGGAATACCTGTGACATTTAACGGTGAGTTCAGTTACATTATTTTGAGACTGCCTTCAACCGTTTTGTTGGTAGTTTAGATATTAAACGTTATTTTTAGTAATGTCAAGCATAATAAAACTACCTTTTGTTAAACAGATTTTGAAAAGATTCCTTAACATTTAATCGGTGCTCACATGAAGAACAATAATGTCCCAGTTAATCAATCAACACCAGGCTATTTGCACAAGTCCACGGTGAAACTAATCGCGCTATTTTTCAGTTTCATTAACTTGATTACCAGATATAAAACACATATCTTCGTGTCGCTGCTGCCTTGCTGTCACGTGACTTCAATGAACAGAATCTAGATTACATTTAAAATATATAAGAATTCCGAATTTTTGTTTATCGTCATAAAGGTAATGTCAAGCCTCACAGTATTGCGCATTGGTCATTTTATCATCTGGGTTATGTCCTTTCATACAATTTGTCCTGGCCAGTACTTTAGTTCAGTCATTCCTACATGTGTTTCAATACGTATGTCACAGCGGAATATCTCTCTCACTATTCGAAATGTAAAATGCCAAACTTAGAGATGATCGTAAAACACAACTATTTTTGTTAAAAACAGGCAGTTTTCATAGGCTTATGCAATTAAGAAAACAGCTTAACGTATACGTGAAAACGTTTTAGCTTGTGGCTGGTGTGCTAACGGAGACTTACAAGACTGTCTCGTCCTTGACGTTTGGTGGTACTTCAATGAGGAGAAATCGTGGTACGACCGACCCTGTTCCAACAGATTCTCTTTTGTATGTAAGAGTGGTAGGTAGCACTTCACTAAGCTGTAACATTGTGATTAAAAGATTAGAATGCCACGAATCAAAAGAAATGTTCTTCCCAGCATTGTCTATTTATCTAAGATGCTTCCTGCTGTAAACACGTGACTGGTCATTAAACCTTGACATTTTGTGATGTACTCGAAATCTTACTTAAAATTATTTCTCGACATTTTCCGCACTGCTTTTGAAGAGAATCAAGCTAAAGTTCTATTACTCTGTAATAGAAAACGTTATAGTTTATGCAGGTGACTCTCTAATCCTAAAGCACTTGACGACAAATCATTAAAGCTAAGAATTTCAAGGGGCAGATCCAGAATTTTGAGTTCATGGGGGCCAGGGAAGAGTACTGGCCAGGATTTTGTCCGTCAGAAATTTGCACCCCCGAACTGCGAAATGGGATCTGGGAGAATTTTAGGGGGGGGGGGGGGCATGATTCCTTGGCCCCCTTCTAAGAACGCCACTGATTTCAAGTTTTCACTCAACTTTGTACCTCATATTTAACATCTTCAACTATGGTAAACGACAAGGAGTAGAAAAAAGTAGGACGCTAGTGCCAAAATACTTTCAATTCGATTTAGAATCCAAAAATGAGAACTCAAGCCCTGCTGGATTAAAATGGAAATTACTGACAACAAATCACAAACGCTGGGCAATATTCTATGTTCTGTTCTGTGGTTATGATGCACGCACGATATTTTTTCACACCAGCGCTTCTGCTTAAACACTGCAGGAACTTGAAATATCACGTTGCCTCTCAAACGTTGAAAGTGGTACTGAACCCGCGTAAAATCCAGCAAAATTACTTATCGTTGCAAAACTGGTAAGAGTTTAATGGCTGTCTCGTGGCTGGAAAATGGAGCAACAATCACGTGCTCTCGTTGAGAATACACTCCACCATCTCGCGTCGTGTGATCTTGCGCAGTCTTGCTTTTCTCGCGAGGTCCTAGCGTTATTGAGCTCTGCCTGGTCTCAGTTGAACGGTGATTAGGAAGCGAGTTCTTTCTTCAGACGACGTTTATAAATTTTCAGGTCACAGTTAAATCAATTTTGGTACAAAACACAGGTTGAATGCCGCCTAGAATTAAGGTCGGTTTTGGGTAACTTTGCAAGACATATTCTTCGCCAGCTCACAAGCCGGAAGGTTTAGTTCTACTGACAGATTACCTTCACCTCAGGTCTAAGGATGACTGTTTCTACCAAAACTCGCCATACTCGGGTACTGCCTACAAGCTAAACTTCAAACAGTGCACTTGAACTCTTTGCACGTGCAGATGGTACTGCGGTTTAATCAACCGTTCTTTATATGCAAAACACAAACTAAGACTTGTCTTTTCGGCATCAATACTCCCGCATTTGAAAGAGCCCAACTCCTTTGCAATAATACATTGTTTAAACTGTATGCGTGGAAAATACTTTTCATTCAATGAACAATTTAACCCATTTTTGGATTAGATTACTCTTGAAAATCAACATGTACATGATTTTCTATTTAACATTTTGGTGTTACTAGCCAAACAGTACATTTACAATAGTCGGTGGGCCAGAATTTGTAGGGCCTCTAGAAAATGGTTTTTGTGAGTACTTTTGGGGGGCAATTTTATTTTGGTGTTTTTTAATTCATCAAGGAGAGGTGTACTGTTGTGTTTTTGTACTTGTATATCAACGATAATAAATATCTGAAAAATAAAAAAAAATCTTTGTACTCGATGGGACCAGATGCAACCTTAAACTTGGTGTGCTTCGACTGAAGGAATAACGATTTATTAGATCTTTGCCAGCGCAAACATCGCACGTATTTTGAATGCGCAACAATTTGACCTAGATTTCATTAGGATCAATTGCCGTTAATCAAAGCGTTGTATTTGAAAGAAAACAGGGGTTTAATGATGCATTTACTGTGAAATGGGCGCTCTCATTGACAACAGTCAAGATGCGCTTACTTCACTGACGTTGATTTACGGCAAAAAGCTTGACAAACAAACCTTGCTTGGTTGGAGCATCGTGGAACAGTGCTGCCCCTGTTGGGACAGGAACCATTGTCGCTGGAAAAGTACGCGACGACCTTCTTATACCCAATTTTTCATCACTTTCAGAAGTTACTTTAAGTACCAAACTGCTGCCAAGGAATAAATAATTACAAGGATTGTGTACTCTTACTTTTTCGTATTTGGTGGCTTAAAGATATGAAACAATGATTTGAAGTTCAAAAGCGTCGTCTCGACCGGTATCCACGCAGACGAAAATAGCTTCTACACGATAGGCCTACATTTGTAGTTTAGAGAGCGATTGAATCTGCCAAATATGAGAGCCATCAGAAAACGATTCGATCGCTTGGAGATGAGATTAGGACAAAATCCTGAGCACTGGGAAGATTACAAAATCTTGATGGGCGACATCTTGAAATATGTCGATGTAGATCCTGCGCGAGATCGCGCCAGTTACATACCTCAGGGTATCTACTTCCCCAAAACAGCGGAAATACGAGAACCAATGGAAGCATTTTTGTGCGTTTAGGTGCACACGTCAACCCAGAATTGTTTTTGGAACCCTGGTAATCACCGTGACAGCACGCAGAACATAATTCTTCTTTTAAAAGCATTAATAGTATGGAATTTTTACTAGAGAAATCGTGCGACAGAAGACTCGTCAGACCACTTTGCCAAACGATGCGTCATATCACGAACACCTAGTGGCTGAACAACCATGTTTTATGTTTTTGAGAAAATAATTGCTCAGACACTACCTAACTGAGAAAAATGTAATTAATTCTATTAAAAAATATACTTTTGTCCAGAAAACGACACCTATCACTTTGCTTTATGGCTTACAATAATGCCATAATTTTGGTTTGAAAATGATAACTTCAACGCACGCTTCCGGAAAGTCTCGCCTACGTGTCCTTGATACCGTAGATGTGGAGAAGGCGTAGTAAACAATTATACCTTTTCGAGAATGGAAAAGTTATCCCGGGGTTTCTGAATGTCTTACTGGTAACATGCATAAAGTACCCGCGACATGTTATTTATGGGATAAAAGTCAATTTAATGGACGTTATGCATTGTTACAGCGTACAAATGCATATATAACCCGTGCCATCCAAACGCCAGATGCTACAATCATACAGGAATTCACCAATGCATTTGCAAGACAGGATATTCTGGAAATGGCACTTATTGTGAAGGTAAAGTCACAAGAAAACTATCCAAATTAGACGTGAAGGCCCTTTGGAATATATTTCTTCAGTTACACTTTAAAGCTGCATTTCACCCTGTTCAGTTGCCTAAAAACAAAACACAAATTCGAAACTTTTCTCGCCACCGTGGGTGAAGATGGTTTACATGCTAAGAATGCGGTCATCTAATTGCCACTGCAATAATAATCGAACCCTTACCACAAGCCAAAGAACACTCATTACGATCGAATCACTTGTTACGGGAGTAGAAACATTACCGCTCTTCACACTGACATGAACACGCGGAACACGTGTAGTATACGGTGTTTAGTGCAAGAACTCGGGTCTGTTTCATGAACAGTAAGTGAAGACTTAAGACAGACATTTGGTCTTACGTTCCCACTTTGCAATTGCCAAAAATAAAGGTTTAGTTTTACAAATATTAAGACATCGCTTCCAGGAAACGACGCACGTGCATATTCTCAGCAATAAACAGCAATGGGATTATTGATATTTTGTGAAATTTTATTGTTTTCTGAAGTGAGTTTTATTTAATTTTAAGAAATAATTTTTGGAGTGTTAGAAACATGTTTGCCTTAAGCCTTAACCAAAGTCACTTTTCATTAAACAGACTCCGGTTGTAAATAAGATCCTAGGTAACGGATTTTAACTGAAGTTTGTCTTAACTGCTTTGGTGAAGAGTTGCAAGGTTTCTGCTCAAGTAGCATGTGCGCTAAGATCCGTTGATGTTGCCCGATTACCTACCGTGGCAAGTCATTCCTGTTGGTACAGCAGTAGACGAAGGTCTCTTTATTTCAGCACAGTAAGAACCAACAGTGAAGGTTCCGAAAACAGTTGATGTTTTGTAATTTATAAAGTCTGTGATTAATTTTAGTAGGATTCTTCTTTGAACATTGTCATTTTCTGTTCACCACGCGTGCTACCTGCACATCGCAATTTCAGACGTCAACGAATGCAGCAGTTCTCCGTGCCACGTGCATGGCAGGTGCATAAATTCAAATGGTTCCTTCGCGTGTCAGTGCAAGCTAGGCTACTCCGGAAGCGGATTTTCCTGCCAAGGTAAAGCACCGTTATAGCATTTGCAGCGTTTATAACTATCGACCAATAGCCGAGTTGCAACCGAATCGATTTAAGCATGGCGCATGTCCGGATATTAGTCAGAGCAAAGCCTACCGAGAAAATTTTCTTAGGTATCCACATTAGATTTATACACATCAACATGACCATTTTCATCTTAAAAACGACCACAAGTCATTTTAGCTTTACATACATGTATGACTCTTTGTGAAATCCTTTACAACATCAAAATCTATTGCTACACCAGCATTTAACTCGTTTGTTATGAATGAGCATAGTTTAAAAATGAATTTTAAAAATTCGACTTAATCTCTTGTTTAGCAATCCGCAATTCATTGGAAGTGCGCGGGTATCTAACTAGTTTTCCGAGGAGAAAAATACTCGCGGATCTCCTTTATACAGAGTTTGAGGAGAAAATAGTTCTCATTGATGGAAGGTTTGAGGTAGCTGTCACTATTACACTGATCATTTTTCAGACGTCGACGAATGTGCTCTCCATCCATGTGTAGACGCCGCCGATTGCGTTAACACAGACGGATCCTACAACTGCAGATGCAGGAAAGGGTTCACTCTAACTGCTGTTAGCTGTGAAGGTGCGTTTTGAGCACACGTTCTCATCATTCCGCGGGCAGCACCAGTGCAAAATAATCGCAAATCTTTAGTTTAAAAATTTAAAAAATGACGAAACAGCTCCATCTCAGGTTCAATGTGATCAACATAATTTTCTAAATCTTTGAAAGGCTAAATATTGTACGTAAATTTTACTGTTGATAAAAAACGCGGCCTGTGTCGTGATAGCGATATAAAGAATTGAAACCGTGTTATTTTTGTACTCTGAGGTGACTGTTTCTAGCCTTGGACATGTCACAGTGTCACACCTAGATCCAGTAATTCTCGACTTATTCGAAAACGGTGAAACGCAAATAAAAAACGGGTGGTCACTACTTATAGCTCTTGCCAATATCTATCTACATGTCAATGCCCAGAAAGATCTATAACGAAACTTTTGAACTAAGACTCAGTAAAGCAAAAATCTGGACAACGGCCGCTGCAGCATCATCCTTCAGCAAATATAAAACCAAAACTACGGTTATTAAGATACTGAGATGTTTACATGATGTTTTGATTTTCATGACAATCTGATTGCGAATAAATGTACTGGCCCGCCGAGCCAGTTACTTGAATAGAGGCCACGTCAGCCGAGCCAGTTACTTGAATAGAGGCCACGTCAGCCGAGCCAGTTACTTGAATAGAGGCCACGTCAGCCGAGCCAGTTACTTGACTAGAGGCCACGTCAGCCGAGCCAGTTACTTGAATAGAGGCCACGTCAGCTTCGTGCCTATATGTGAAAGTTTACTAGCTCGGCCGCAATTCCACTAGCCCGGGCCACCAGGCCAGCGTGTATCTCGAACGGCTTTGCGGCAAGTCAATGGGCCAATTGAATGCGGCAAACAGCATGATGCAATCGGCAAGAAAATTTTGGAACGATCAGTCAATACAAAAGAACAGTCGTCAGAAAATTGTAAAGTTGTATGTCAGAGATCTCAAGTTTTGAAAGATGCTGTAACAGCTTCATCCGCGGAAAAAAAACGTTTCCAGTGAAAGTCG
This sequence comes from Phoronis australis, assembly GCA_002633005.1. Classification (NCBI taxonomy): domain Eukaryota; kingdom Metazoa; phylum Phoronida; family Phoronidae; genus Phoronis; species Phoronis australis. The sequence goes on from NMRA01000278.1 coordinate 188,699, forward strand.
AATTTTTGGTTAACCAAAATATTTGAAATGGAGGATTGGCGACACGGCTGACATATTATGAAGATTGTAAATTTGCCCTGTGTGGCAACCATCTTGGATTCCAATATGAACGCAGACAAACATTCTACTTCCATAGTATCGCATGTTGTGGTCATGTCTAAATCTAAAATGGCGGTCTTACCAGGTGTCAGATTACATGTCTCTAGGGGCCTTTTAAATGAGCACGGTGAATTAGACACATGGATACCACTAGCATTTTACTGAAATCTAGTAAAATTGTTACCAAAATTGTATTGCGCAGTATTTTCAGACGGAAAAACACGACACATCGGGAATCATTTTTACATTGGGCAACTTTTCTGTTTACCTTTCTCTTAAGTTGTCTCTTTACCGAACTACGTGTGGTTTTGAATGGACTCGCGAAATATCGTGGATTCCTACGACATGTTGTTTTGGCCATTTTAGGTGTCGCGACTAGTGGACGAAGTGGTCTCGCCACCTGGTTGCTACCTAAATGTGTTCGTACCATAGTGCCTGAAAATAGACTTGAGCGTTTTCAAGGTGGCTTTCATCTTTCCGTGAAGCCAAGAACATACGTGTGAAAAGCTTTGCATAAGGTTACACAGTCAATGAACGTAGAAAATAGTTAAACAGAATGAGGAGTCGAGTGGACCACGTCATGTTTTACTGCGTTAATTATCTTAAGCATTACCTCTTACGCTCTCACTGTTGTAAACAATACGAATTTGATCAATAACAATTGTTTAGTTGGTATGAATAAGGGTCTTGCTTCCTGCTTGTCTATATATATTCTATTGTTCTTAAAAAACTCCTGAGCTAATTCAATAAACAATTCACTAACTAACAGCGAATTGTCGTGATGAGATTTCTCAGGTTTCAATATAATCCATCGAAACGGTAATATGCAAGTAGTTGACACGGCTTTTGTCTGGTTTCAGATATCAACGAATGCTTGGACTCCCCGTGTGACTCAAACGCAAGGTGCTCTAATACTGCTGGGTCATACGTCTGTCGATGCAATGACGGATTTTCAGGGGATGGTTGGAACTGCAAAGGTCTGCATGTCTTTTCATTGCACGCATTTGGCTACTTGGGAGGCGCCATGTGATATAATAATATATACCTTTCAATAGATTCCTAAAATGAACACAACGTTTCTTATAATGTGTCTACTGTGGTGTTGTTCTAACTGAATACCCAAACTGCGTGACGTGTGACACTGTATCTGGTAATATGAGGGATCCGGCCGGTAGATAGAGAATTGTGACCAATTGTTCAATTTGTTGGTATTTGTATAGCATGTACGTCTTTTTTAGCCGCGCCTTTCGTCGATGAAACCCTCGACCCTTGTAACCCGAGCCACATAACCGTTCTTCATCATTTGCTGTCCGATATTCCTGAGAGAAGTGCCAACTTCTCGATGACCCATAACGCCGACAAACTTCTCTGTGACAGAACCTTGCGGGAAGGTAATAATTTGGTTACACCTTTGGTTAACAACCATAACAGAGTACATTGCCATACTGTATTTGTGTTTTTTTGTAATGTTCGTTCCATTTTAGCTTAGAAAACTAACTTCAAACTATCAGCCTTTAGGAATGTGCATGAGACAATAATGAAAAATAGCTCGTTGATTTGCTCAAAGGAAGACAAGTGAGCATTATTCATTGGTAGTTGCTGCCTCCATCCTCCTTTAGTGGTAAGTTCAACTAAAGATGGCGTTAACATGAATGAATTTGCAATTGAATTGTCAATGCAACAATTGTCTTACTTCCACTCATACACAAGCGTACACCTGTGTGTTGCATCTGTTTTCAAGGTTGGTATTTTTTTGGTGGCCCCACGCAGCCCGGACAGTCGTCTCTCCAGACACTTGATATGCCGACTCATTGTGTAGAAGAATACCGTTGCGGTACACGGTATCCCATCTGGCTGACAGGTGAGGGGGGGGGGCGACCTAAGAGAGGAATTAAGCTGATGTCGGTTTTGAAGAGAATAAATGGCCAGGAGCTGGGCCCCTTTCATCAGAAGTGCCTTCATAGGCACGAGTCAGAAATTCTGTCTTAAGTTTCACGCAACCGTACTCGATGAAAGCAAAATACATGTATGAAATCACAGACATATGCCCGTAATTACTAGTTAAGCAGATAGTTTGTATGATATGCTCGGCCAGTTGTGTTGTGTTTATAATAACGTGAACAAAAACTTTGTTCAGGAACAACACAGTGGGACGAACACGCCAAATATTCTGACTTAGTTCAAAGCTATTTTTATGAAGCAGAAACGTTCTGTAAGAATAAGAGATAACTTTGCAATTTTAACGGTTGATGCAACTATTTTTAGTAATCACAAATTGGTGTGAGTCTGGGTGCGACACTCTTCAACGCTGGTGGCGACTGATAAGTCATTCTTACAAAAAACATTTACCATCAGTTTTGAAGAGATTTCGTTGGGAAGTCTGACCTTACTGTCCCGGTACGTAAAGAAAATTCTTCTCCTGAGCACCTATTCTCAAAGCATGCGTCAACACCATCACCTTATTTAATCCTAGGCACCCTTCCATCTCCGAATGAGGGTATCGTCAACAGGCAAGCATGTCTGGCGACTGAAGACAACTGTTGTGCCTACACAATTGCCTTGAAACTGAAGGCGTGCAGTCCGCAGCTGGTTGCGTACTACTTGACTCCGACGGAACGGTGCTACGCAGCTTATTGTTTTGGTACAGCTTTCGTTTTTGCGTATGGAGTCTTTCACTGACGTTCAGTCTTGATTTTTGCAAGGACGCTAGTTACTGTAACTGTGACTGAGATACATAGAATTTGCATTTTTAGCGAAAATTCATCTAAGTGACATATTTTCTCATGAAAAAGTGTCAAATTACCTACCGACGTGATTACGTCACAGACAGGTGGTTTATCAAATAGTAAATGGGTGAAAAAGTTCACCAGTTTTGTACAACTGTAGGCTAAATTAATCTCCGTTCACGCAATATCTTGTACAACCGTCGCCGCGCCAACAACCTCCAAGTTTTCACATACGACTCCGCAAGGATTTATAACTGGCTACCTGTCGCGATCTTTAAACCACAGGCGCTTGGGTTTATCGCAAATGACGTCACTCAATAATATATATAAGAAAACATAAAGGTTGGACACTTAAACTTTGCCAAGCCGAGGCTCCCAACTTCAGCCGTCCAAAATCCAAATAAAATCTGCGTGCACCTCCCTTAGTCTGATGTTGCAGAAACCTTCGAAGCCTTATCTTTCCTAGATCCCATTAACTGTCTTCGTGAGTGGTGAATTGGCGATGGAATTTCCAAAACAATCTCAAAACTCTGAATTCAAGGACGAAATAGTAAACATGGCGGATTTCATTTATATTTGACATAAATATGTGAGTAATTACATTTATTTGGCAATAAAGTGCTCTCTGCTTCTCATGATCAAGTAGTCGAGGGATTGACGATGAAAGTCGCGCGAAATTAGACTTTCGGATTTAGCTCGGGAGCGTCCGTCAAAAACCCGGATGTGCGAAGACCGTCTGCCATGACATCACGGAATCACTTCCTTGAATTTGTGATTTTGGCATTCTTTTGGCATTTTTGTCGCCAAATCACCACTCGAAGGCAATTTGAAGAGATCGAATGAAAGAAAGTATTCTAAGAGTTGTCCAATGCTAGTTTCGTGGAGTTCCATGCACATTTGAGTAGAAAATTCTGAGCAAACAGATTTCGAGTGTCCAACCTTTATGTTTTCTTATAATATACTATTGAGTGACGTCATTTGCGATAAACCCAAGCGCCTGTGCTTTAAACGTACTGTTACAGAGCCATACTCCTTCATTTGCACGTCTCCCTATAGTTGAACAACTTGAACAACTTGTCTTGACGTGTTGAAACTGTAGCTAGGTATCATTAAGAATGTAGACAGTCGATATAGCATTCCATTTCAATTTTTATCCCCGGCAATACAATTGGGACTCCAAGTACTCGTGCTATGTTTCAGGAGACCACGTGCCGTGCCCCAACGGAGAGGTGTCGCCGACAGGATTTTCACCTGGTTGCCGACGTACGTTCCGCCATATGCATAGACATGTGTTTTCATCAAAGAGAAATGTTTATCTAGATTTTATTCCTAGACCAGTGATCACCTAAATGAACTGAAGGTTTAACTTATACGTCAGTTTTGAGTCTTGAGTAAAATTTGGCGACTACTGTACGTGCCCTGCAGTAACGAGTATGCAGTATTACGTCAAGTTGCAGTCACAGTTTTTCAAGTGAAAATGGTATTTGAAATTCAGTGCAAAATCACAACGAACATGATCAAAATTGGTTGCCAGCAAATCTGAAAATTTTAGAGATGACATTGCGCGCACATTTCAAATCTCTTAATGTTAAGAAAGTTTTGCTTAATGCTTTGTACTTTTCCTTTCTCGTCACGGCAGCTTCAAACGTCACCGAACTACAAATCGCTCCACTTGTATCTCTGGATGTTCATGGGGACGAGTTCAACTTTACGTGTAACGTCACAATACCTGACAGTGGAAAGGAGAGAGAAGTGAACATTGTATGGTTGGCGGGAGACACCCGAATACAATTCATGAAGGACATAGCTCGCCATTCCATGGTCACAGACAATTTATACGGGAAAACTTTGGCCTCCTATTTTGGCAGAAATGTATGGCAATTTGAAATCACTTATATCCACTGTAATTTAAACCTTTTGTTGCAACGAGACGTGCTGAAGTGACGACGCATGTATCATTGTTGCTCATACCGTCTGTACAATGCTATACATGTACAAACTGTTGTAACTCTCATGAAATATTTGGAGCTCCATTTGGCTAGGTTTTATTACTCAGGAGTTCCATTTAAACCCCAAAACACTGTTATATGGCTCAAGTGCAAAGTAGGACACTTTGTTTCACCAGACTTTGCTCTAGCCGCGTGTAGTCACGTGCGTCTTCAGCAGGTACATATATCGCAGTCATACACCCGTTGACGAAATCTAATAGTCATCAGCCCTCGAGAGCGAGGAATATGGAGATCAAAGTTTAACTGTTGGCGTTTTTACGTTTCTGTAGTTAGTAACATTTTTACCATAACGAGGCCCGTCAAATTTTATGGTTCGTTAGGCATTAAACACCCGGTATCTTATGCTTGGTCTTATATGTCGCTAAAGTTTCCTTTTCTACTGTTTTGTAGATTTCATGCAAAGCCAGGTACTTTACAACAGGTGGAGTGTACAGTCAATGGAGGATAAGCAATATAAAACCGTACAATATTGAGGTTGGTGGATCAAGAGCGACTGATGTCAGTCCCTTATTAAAGTTTACGTTAATGATGAAGCGTCGCACCAGAGGGCACCAAGCTCAATTTTGACGAGTTTACCTTGAGTGGTCGTCACCTGGGAGCATGTTGTAATAATTATACCTGTACCCAGACTCGACTCAGACTCAAACTCGAAAAATGCCCAGTCACCCAGAATATTTCAACTGCAAGTGTGTTAGCTTACCAGAAGCTATCTGCCACGCAACTAGTCAATCTTTGAATCAAGTTTCGAGTAGCTGAGATTAAACTCGCGCCCTGGTGTTTCATTATTTTTACCTCCCAAGAGAAATATAAAAGTTGTATGGCACCTGAATAACTCCGAGGTTAAAATTGTATCACGTGGTTCTGTCTGACGAGACGAGGGTTCCTATGTCCATGTAACCTTGATTGACTCTCCCAAAGAGTTAGCAACGTGTACGGCATAAGAAGGCTTTGTGAGAAGTTTCAAAACATGTTGTTGTGTTTCAAGGTTTTTGGAATTTGTTAATGTACTACTGTACGACAGGATGCCATCTTTTAAAAGTTTTAATTAGAAGGTTTGAGATTTAGCTTGATATCACTATGTTGCACCTGAACGACCTTTAGAAACATAAATCCATCTTAAAAATATCATGTTTCATAACAGGTTCTGAGTAAGTTTGACCAGCCTGTGGAAATTGATGAAAACGAGGTCTTCAACGTAACGTTTCGACTTGCTGCACCGTACATAGGCGACCAACCCTTAGATATCGTGTCGTATGTTCCGGAGGGCAACACAGATGGCGCCTATTGCTCGGACGGGGAGCCGATTCCTCAACTGGTTACGGAATCAAGTTGTGGCGTTCAAATCACGAGATATAATTGGCAGAACAATCATGTCATTACTTTGCGAGCAACGGTTGATGGCAAAATTGAACGTGTAAGTTGTTAAAAAGCATGTCAAAATACCACGCATATGTTGCTCCGTAGTATAAGCACAAACTTCCGTTAGTGCCGCCAATTTGTACCATATAGGCCTACATGTAATCAAATACTGCGCCACATTCTTCATGACAAGCCGTTTACACTATAGCATTTTTATTTGAAAACACAACCGATCGACCTTCCGTGCACAATATTCCAGATAAAACAGCAATCAAAACAAAACTTGTTTTTCTCGGATTCTGCTCAAGCGCCAGTTCCCGGCATTGTTAGACACTGACAACAAAAAGAATCTAAGCTGAGACTCCAGGGTGTCACCTGCGAACATAAAGATGCATAATTCGAATGCTAGAATTGTGGCATGAAATTAGTTAATTATAAAGTCTATTTTAAACTTCAGAGTAGGTTCTAAATCCATAACCAAACATGAGCGTCTCTGATTTGCTTTCTATGTGTAAAACTTGTTAAGACCTTAAATATTAAATTTAAATGAGAATTTGTCAGGACAGGACTTTTAAGTCTTAAAACATACAATCGTCATGTTTCATTTTAGTCACGTTGGACGTTCCTTTAGGAAAATAAAGTAGTGGACTTTTATTCGAGTAAGTCCCTATACTCTGGCGAATTTGATAGGTCATACGAACCCGGGAAACTGGGACGAACGAATTCGGCGTATACATGTACAAGGTACGTCATACGTCTACATGGATTTGCTTCTTTGTACATAACAAGTTCTGGACCCTACTAATAGCTCAACTATAACCATTGTTAAATTTTTTAAACAGAATCAACAAGCGACCCAGGTAGTAAAGGTTCGCTCATCATTGAACGACGTAGTGACTGATCTTCTACCAAGCGACATAAAGGTAAAGCACGACTGCGCTCCGTAGAGCAAGTTTCTAATTTGTTAATCAAAATCACTTGACGCAGTCAGGCGAGTGGAAAGCAAACGTTCCGTTTCATTAGCGAAAATAATTGTTCGTGTTAAGTGTCTTGCTCAGCATCATATTGTTTTGGTAACGATTGAGTAACACTAGGTAATATAGTCTCAATTCAAAGGTACATGTGTTACAATATATTTTGTCCTCGGATCTTGGTTCACCGTCCTTGTTCAAAGATGTCGCACTTTGGTGCGGATTTTGGTGAAATTTCCAAACTCCAATTCTATTTGATCAGTGCCGTCACACCAAAGCCTATTACAAAGCCAATTTGTGAATGGAGTACTTTTGATGGTTTCACTCTCGTGATGGCGATGCGACCAACCCAAACAAAGGTGGCGGTTCACACCAACGGGCGCAGACGATAGCACGACAATAACTGCATTCTGCTCGAATAAACGTAAACAGTAGCAGTTCACTCACTACATTATGACACATTCAAAGAGATTGAATGGAATAGCGAGTGTTTTATGCCACCGACCCGGCAGCCGTGTCATACCCGACAGAACTGTTCTAAGTTATCTGCCACGATTACTGATTTTGGACTTTTTAAAAATAATATGTTTTATGATATATTATATTAACTTAATAAAAATAAAACTATTGGAAAAATTTTTAGATAAAGTAAACACGCCACATGTGGCCTCGTCTCGCGACCTAACGAATATCAGTCGGCTCCATCCGGGACTCGAACACGGAACCGTTCAGCTCACCGTGAAGACACTCTAGTCATTAGGTCGTGTGGCCACAGGTGGCGTGCTGAACAGACTTAAAAATGTTTTCGATACATCTTTCCACAACCGTTTAATTAAGAATTGCATATTGTCTGCGTACATTTTATTTTGAGCATCTACTATACGCACTTTTGGTAGAAACAAAATTTGTTTTAGAATAACACAGTGACTGTATGGTTGGATTTTTTGTTTACCTAGTGTAAGTGCAATTGTTATGTCACCTTTCTGTTAATTTCTATTCTTATGTGTCAAAAGATGACCCTCACCTGCTCAAAGACCCTTGTAGAAGTGATAAACATGCTTTGTGTATGCCTCATCTCTGCATCGTTATTGGAGGTGTACGTTGTCAAGTTTTCACTTGATTTTGACTGAGGAGGTCTCCTGGAGTTGTATAGTGTCTAGACCCAGTGTTCTGGATCACTTTAGTTGTCTTTTAAATGATATTGATATTTTTTCTTAGTAAGAGTTCTTTTAGAAATAACCATCGTTAGCCATACATGTACTTAGATAAACTACTCAATGCCTTGCAGTGCACGTGGTGCCGTATTGATTGTCGTCTGCTTCACATCAATAACAAGTGTTATCTTTACTCCATTAATTTTGAAAGATTCTCGGACTTCAATGGTGTGAGAAAATGTGGAATAAAACAAGACACTGCGTAGATCTCTTGCCTTATGGTATATTTTTTCTGATGAAAACATTTTGTTGTGTTATGCAGTTAGAATGAATTGTACACAACAAATATGAAGGAAGTTCTGATATAACGCATTTATTAATGATAATTCAATTCCAATTATGTTTCTTATGAATACCAGACGCTAGTTGTTTGTTGTGCTACACGTAATAAAAATATTCACAATTCATTGCTCGTATCAACGGGTCATTTTTGTTAATATCATGAAAAGCTAGAGCAGATTCACCTTCAAACACAAACAACCTTGAAACACGGTTTTGACATGAGATGACCCTCTACCGTTAGCAGTCACCTAATCCTCTGCTTTGTACAGTACACTTCAAACAGCGGTTTACCTACCCCCAGCAAGTATAGTGATTTTCAACACTTCAGATGTGATTAAAATAAAACATTGTCCAAATTTTAACGCTTCCACTGCGGTAGACAGGTTACACGATAAACTCGTGAGCATTGATGGTCTGCTAATGTCTGTTCACCGAACGCGAAAGCTTTCGGTGTCGTATTTAGGATCCCTTGTTACCGTCTGTGAGTTCTACCGGCGTAGGCGCCTGCTGTTTAGAATGTCTCTCACTGATCTACAAATGGATTAAATTTGGTTTTAGAGCTCGTATAAAACCTGTGAAAAAGATATTTTGGTCGTACTGTAGTATCCTCTTGTTACATGCATATAATTTGCATATCATTTGCATCCTTGTCTCCACAGTTCCAGCTTGGCGTCAGTCAGTGCATAACGGTACTCGGGTTTCGTGCCAAAGTAGCCGGATGAAAGCTACACGATATGTATTAAATTAAAGCAAATAATCCCAAAGGTAAATATGTGAGCTCACAACAAATCACTACTTCATCTGTTAGTTAGCCAGAGTCACCATGACCCGTGGGTCCTACATCTGCTTTGGTCACAGCGCCACCACGCGAATTAGTTTTCTAATGTACCCCATTGTCAAAATTGCACAGCAATTCTCTAGGAAACCATCTAACTCTCTCAGCTCTATTCTTGGCGCGATACTGTATTGTATTGCTCTCTTACAGGTTCTTGTTAAAGATAAAGATAGAATGGTTGCAATGTGTAGAAGTACAAACGACCCTCATATGACGTCATTTGATGGCATGTACGTATATGTACATGTATACTGTAGTCTGTATCTTATGAATTGTGTTGTTCATAACTTAGCTTAGCAAGCGAATCAACTCAGCAATTTGCTTGTATATCTTTATGTTACACGTGTTTTATATCCTTGTGTAATATCAACAAGTCATTATTTACTGACGCTTCCAATTTTGCGATGACTTCGTAAGACCCGGCCGGTGGGGATGCAACTTACAGGTATGTAGCTGCTTTAAAAAATTCTAAAATTTCTTTTTCTATTTGCATCATCTTCCAGCTTAGCTACATTGGCATGACGTTTCGGTCGGGCTTTTGCCGATAAAATTCCGTCGTCACAACGTTCTGAGGAGAGTGAGCACGGATATTTGGTACACGTCATGGCGATTAGCATTTTGGATTGCTGTTTTGCATCATTTTGCTTTTCTTTTCTTTTACGAAAAAGTTGTTTTCTTTCACGAACTATGATAAATGTGCCAGATATCCTTGCGCAAGCTTCCGATAACGCTGTAACAACTTTAAGAGAGCGGAAGAAATGGCCTACCGGAAGATCGTGCACCCCAATGTAGTAAATGGACTAGAGCTTTGAGAATATAAGCCAATAGATTTAGAAATGACTGAATAACTAGGTCGTCGAAAGCGCGGAGACCGTCTGTAACTTCATACCTAGGACTATAAAATATATATTACTCCCAACTTCATATAGTGTGTAAAGTTTCCGTTAATCACGGGATCATAGAAAGCATGGAAACCGCCTGTACCTTCATAAACTGCGTAAATTGTCCGGGAATTGCTACTTTTTTGAAAGACAATATGTTGTGTTCAGAACTCAAATTATTGGCAGTGGATGTTCAAAGAAAGGTGGTAGGCTAAAGTTAACATTTTTCTTTCTTTCACACAGGCATTATGAGCTGCAAAAGCCCGGAGAGTTCGTGCTCTACAAACACAAGACAGAACTACTGGAGGTACTTTTTGACTGTTGCACCTCCTCTCATGTCAGTGCTTGCAATCAGCGCGAAAATTGTTTCTTTTTGCTAGTGTAGTAAAATATTGAATGTCTTATACCTACAGTCTCTACATTCAGTTTATGCCTACAAATTTGCCTACTCTTGAGAGAAAATCTGATATTTTCATCCAAAAGTCGTTGATGAAAGAATAGTAAAAGTCAAGTGAACATTTTTGTCTTATATACATGGAGCCTGACCGAAACTTAAACTAGGATCTCTTCTCGTATCTGTAATAATAACTTAAATCAGAATCAATGGCACGTATTTTTAACAAGAACGTAAATCAGAATCTCTTGCACGTATTTTTAACAAGAACTTAAATCAGAATCTCTTGCTCGTATTTTTAACAAGAACTTAAATCAGAATCTCTTGCCCATATCTGTAATAATAACTTAAATCAGAATCTCTTGTCCCTATCTGTAACAATAACTTAAATCGTGTCTATTATTTTTAGGGCGATTCTCATCTGGAGACATTTTGAACATACATCATGGTCCAAAGTATTATTCTGGACAACTTCTTATTCTGAGTTTTTAACACCAAAATCAGAATTCGATGTTGATAAAATATAAGTGTCTCGTGGATTCCGAAATGTTCCAAAAGTGTCGTTTTAAATAACAGGAGTCACGTGACGTGTCATGAAATACCCTAAATGTTCCAAAAATGTCGTGTAAAATAACAGAGTCTCGTGTTGTGAAAATACCCGAATCACATCCTGTTTTAAAACACCAACACCAGCTTCTTATTATACACTTAAAACTCATGAGAGCCGTCTTACGTAAATGTAGTCATTAGGCTCTTCGAGAGCCAGAGAAAGAGAGAGAGAGAGGGGGGGNCAAAAATGTCGTGTAAAATAACAGAGTCACGTGTTGTGAAAATACCCCAATCACATCCTGTTTTAAAACACCAACACCAGCTTCTTATTATACACTTAAAACTCATGAGAGCCGTCTTACGTAAATGTAGTCATTAGGCTCTTCGAGAGCCAGAGAAAGAGAGAGGGGGGGAACAGGGAGAGGGCGGGGGAGGAACAGGGAGGGGGTGGGGGAGAAGGAAAGGGAGAGGCACAGGGAGGGGGAGAAATAGCGTCTACAACCACCATTCATTGTTCTCACTTGTCTGGTCACTTTACTTAACCGTACACCCAGTAGGATCAGTGATTCCCCATAGCAAGTCTGTTCATTTGATTTTACTTCTGGCTGTTTGAAATAGGGGGTACGTGTCATGTTAGTCTACCGTTATGCTGTCGACGAGAGGTTTGCCAACTTCACATATACGAACTCTTCATTATTTCGGCCGAGATCACCATTCTCTTTGACTATTCGTTGCCCTGTTATTTTTGATAGCTCTCAAGTTTTAAGCGTAATAATTTCATGATTTCTACACTTGAGATGTATAGGTAAAAACTGCGGTTTTCATCTCCACTTTCTGTACATTCATAGGTCCACGCTCAGTACAAAAGCTGCAACCAGGACGGGTCTAAACCATTCTGCAACTGCGCAGTGTTCATCTTAGCTCGTGGTGACGTCATAGTGATTGACAAATGTGGAAAAGGGGTCATCAACCTGAAAAGATGGAGATTGCCCAACAGACTGCGCTATCGTGCTGTAAAGTCGTGCAAAGGGTTTGATAACGTTAACGTTTTACAAGAAAATGGCGGTAAAAAATACGAGGTAGGTTTGCTGACGAGAATCCCATCCTAACGTGCAATTGGTCAAGGACATAAGTTTCATCATGCTTTAGCTGTAGCATTAAGAAAAGGTACTTTGCCTATTTACATCAACATACTTAACATAATTTTCAAACAAAAGGTGGTGTTGTGTATTGTTTTACAGTAAGTGGCGTAAACTAAAACCGGTACTGGAAGCTAATGAACGAAACTACATTTGTATGTCTGTAGTCGTCATGCTTCATTGTTATTTGAGTTTGATGTCATTTTAATGAATCCATTTAACACTTGTCAACGTGAATTCTGTCGTAATTTATGAACTCCATCTCACATACATGTAAGAGTCCGGTGAGGAATGTATTTTAAAGTTTATGAGTTTTAGCATGAAGCTTGAAAACTTCTTCATATTTATGAAGATTGACACCTGCTGCTTAAAGTCACTGTGGGCGCGGAAGAACACTCACGGATTAAATATCGATATTTAGCGGCTGTGTGTTTGCTTTTTTGTAAAGCAATGTGAGGATTATAACTACAACTCTCATGTTTAGAATCGTCTTTCCCTGACATAGTTTTTTATACTTAAAGTTGTACCTTGAATTAATCGAAGAATTTTGACAATTGTGCATTCTTTCTGTATTTCTCCATACATGTATCAGCAAGGTAAGGCGCTACTTTGTACATTCAGTTCATAACCAGTGTTGCCAAACGCTATGCTTTACACTATTTGTAACCAGAACTGGTCATAGATTGTAACAAAAAGTGCAAGTTATCAGACGCGCATGTGTAAATGCAGATGTAATATTAAGCGTGTCACAAGGATAATCTTCAGGTTTCCTTCGAAAAGTTTTGTTCCTCTAATTTGTGCCTTGAAGTCTGTGCAGCTTTCGTCGGTCTACTTATTGACTTTTATGGTTCCCAGGCATATACCCATTGTTTTCTTCAGCTATTCGAAAAGCGGATTCAAGGTTCCTAGTGGGCACGTCCCATTCTCCACAAGCTTCAAAAAAGAAATCGACTCACTGTTTTAAGGTTTTCGCGAAAATGTCACATATTTTTGTGTATAGGCCGTTTTGCAGCATTCTTGATCTACCAATGACTTACAAAAAGTTTGAAAGATTGGTGCAATTAACCACTGTTTTCGTGGATGGGGCAGTATTGTATAATTATTTAATCACTTAAGCGTCAAGTCACGGATCTGCAGAGAACTGATTATTGATTTTGATGGTCAGATACAATGTAGCGACAGGCTTCATCTGCAACTTTTTGCACACCAATAAAATCATGGTCAGTATTATTTTCGGAATAGGTGCAATGAGATTTTCCTGATCCTGTTTAAAATCACGCAATTTCACCGCAGATTGATCCTCGTGTCTTTTTTCGTCCTTGTAGACATAAATATGAAGCATAGCAAAAGGAAAAATATGCTAGAATTTTAGAACGTGTTTTGCAAGTTGAGTCTCGAAAATTTGAGGTTGCGTTTAACATACGAAGCCAGTTGGCACAGCATGTCTGAGGTGCCCTCTGACAGACTGTCTGATGTGCCCTCTGACAGATTGTCTGAGATACATATCCTCTCTGATGGACTGTCTGAGATGCCCTCTGACAGTTCCATGCCAAGCACGTAAATTGATTGCATTCTCTGTGATAAAATATTAAAAAAGTACCTTTGCTCATTGAAGTACAGTAAATCTACCACATCATCTTAAAACCTTAACGTTCCCAAGACTTATTTCAGATTAATATTATATAATCTCAAAAGTTTTAAAAGACGGCGCTGAAGTCATAACCTATGGAACGCCCCTAGCCTCACCTTGTGACGGGTCTTTTCTGACACGTAACGAGTCATCGAAGCGCGTCAGAGTTGACTCAAAATGTTCTTCCCAAGTGTGTCAAGTTACCGCCCCATTACTGTGCGGCCAATAAGACGTTGTGGTTTTGTCAGTGATGGCGTACGCTTCCACTTCAGTCAGTTTTCGTCGTTCTGCGTTAGAGTCACATGTACAGTCAAACATGAAATAAACGAAAGACTGTTTATCCAAATAAACGAAGGCAACGCTGTGAGTGACGAGGACTTTATGTCTGTGACCTTGATGATTTTTTAAGTGCTTTGCCAACACTTCTGAAGTCCTTGTAGGTTCCATTGGCTTAATCAGTGAAGATATACTAGTCTTGCTCAGTGGGGACATGACATATTGTGTGGGTTGTGTTTTTGTGCCAGGCAGTGCTGGTCATTTTTTATATTATTTCTTTGTGTCAAATGCTCAGTGTTTGTAACTGTCAGTGACGTCAACACATGACGATCTCATTGGTTTGGTCAACACACTGTATAACTTAACATTCATTGGTTCTTTTAAGAACATCGACAGCATCAATGCCGCGTCAGCTGTTAGAAATGACTCGTCTCGTGCCAGAAAAGACCCGTCACAAGGTGACGCTTGTGGCGTTCCATAAAAAGCGACAAACTTTATTTTTTTGGTTGAATTATTGACAAAACACTTTCGTATATGTCTGCAAAAATATCAAAAGCAAGAAAACATTTCATTCGATTTTTTACCTATTAGTTTTTTTCTTGTGTTTTTAACTCCCAGTAAGGCACGAATCCACAGTTATAAGAAGCAAACGATTCAGAAGAATCGTCGATCGGTTTTTCAACAATATTTGAGCTTTCTTACCGAATACAATAAATTGCAGTGCACTTGTTAATCCAGTAGCCCGTAGCAGCGCCTCCTACGCGGAATGAGCACCGATTTCATGTCATTTTTGAAAACATTCGTGTTGTGCGGTAAATCCATATGGTCCACATTCTATTTATTAAGTGCACTGTGTTGGTGTGTTATGTTTTTATTGGAGTTAAGAGCTACAACACTGTGTTGGTGTGGTATGTTTTTATTGGAGTTAAGAGCTACAACACATTTTCGTTTCTG
Organism: Phoronis australis; assembly: GCA_002633005.1. NCBI lineage: Eukaryota > Metazoa > Phoronida > Phoronidae > Phoronis > Phoronis australis. The sequence goes on from NMRA01000278.1 coordinate 204,017, forward strand.
CCGACACTGCGATAAATACAGATGGTCTTGAAGTGCATTGTGCAAATAAGATGTGATTTTTTCTCGATACACACACACACAAACACACACACACACACACACACACACACGCGCACACACGCACAACAATATATTTACGCTTCTTTCATCATTTTATTCTCTGAAAATTTCCAAAAAGGTCCACATAAGGGCACTTAACCTATGCATGTAAATCTAATATCTGTTTATTGCTCTGTACCAAAGCAAGAAAGTTTAGCTTATGCCCTACAATAAGCTATGGCGACCGGCTTCAAATAGACCACCTGATTTTAATATATAGCAAAACTTTTAAACCGGTTGCAAAATGTATACCATGAGAACAGGGGGATCCGTACTGTACATTATGTATACCATGAGAACACGGGGATCCGTACTGTATGTAATCATTAAGGTGTCAAATGTTCGGACCATGCTGCCAGCGTCTGGTTGGTAACTTGAAATTGGGAGAGCTATGAGTAAACGCGGACAGATATGTCCAAAAGTAATCTCAGATCCCACCACGGAGGCACTTGTCCTGGTCTCGCCTTAATCTGTGAGCGGCTTCTTTGCTAGGCCTTTGGTGACGTCACCAGTCAGTGATATGAATGATCACGTTTAGGTCACACTTTACACGGGTACTACGATCATCGTGGAAGATTCATGGTCATCCTTCATAAACTTGTACGTCGTGGCATCTCTTAAAGACTTACATCAAACGGAAGGACTCTGTGGACATTATGACCACGACTGCTCTAACGATCTCATACCAAAAGCGCAGAATTCTTTGCCATCTGGCTATAGTACAAGCTGTGGGTATTCAAGTCCGAGACATCCCGATGAATTTACAGAGAGCTGGAGGTAACGATATGCATATGCTTCGTATGTGGAGTTAATTTGGTTCCTGAAATCTGTGACAGTCGCAATATTTTTCATCATTTCGGGAGATTTTTTTATTCGTACAACTGTGTTCTACACGTGTATATCCATAGGCGTAGGTAGCGTGGGAGTGAGGTAAAGCACCCTGAACCAAAATGTTCGAATTGGGATAATAAGTACGTAAGCTACAAACGCTTTTACGTACGGGATTTTGTCAACGGTACCCGTATATGAGGGCTTTTTTGTAGGCCAGTTTCCGGTTTGGGTCGGAGCAGTGCGACTTATTCCCTTCGAACATTTCTTAACGCGCGCAATGCTGGTAGTCCCATGTTTCAATTTAATTTTGCGACGGTCTCATCATTTAGTTATGAAATACAGGAAGTTCACATTACAGAATGTTGGCGTGCGTTCAGTAACGCTAGGACCTACGCTAGGACCTAGCTAAAGTCTAGACAAAGTCGCGTGTTCTCATTAAATTATACGGCAATATCTCTCGTGATCTCGCGAAGTCTTGCTTTTTAGCGAGGTCCTAGCGTTATTGATCGGGAGGCTGGTTTGAACTACGTAAAGAAATCCACATTATCACGGAATATTTTTTAAACCAATCGCTGCCCACAACCAAATAAGGATTTTCGGTCCATCATACATGTGTACAAGTAAAATATTCCTTGGTTTATGCTATTTTGTTGTTTATTATGAGGCTATTTGGAAGATTGTTGTTATGCGAATAACGCAAAAAAAAACACTGCGCAGCCAATAAAATACATCAGTGCTAAAGTCATTAACATGTGCCTTACCACCAACAAGTACATTCGTAAAAAATGTGTAATTTGGTGGAAATCCGAAGTAGCTGATTTATAACACTCTGCAGATGAGAGAGGGAATATTCCTTCAGCTGAAAATTATATTAGGCTTTGTGCAAGTTGACCGGTCATTTTATGTTTGACACATTTTTAAGCATGTAATCTTTTGAATTCTAGGGTGAGCGGCAAAAAAAGCTTTTTTGGCAAAGGTTCATTTGATCACCTTACCAACCCGTCATCTTGTGACAAGAAGGTGTATTGTGTATGCGGGGATTCAGGCGACAGCTGTGGAATAGGCAACGATGTTCCGAAATGTGGTCCTAAGTCTAACCAGCGTAAAATGGACTCGAAAACGCTTCCTCTGACGAGGCCTTCTCGCAAACGACGAAACGTAGACTTTTATGATCATTACGACTTCATGGATTACGATGAAAGTGATTACAGTTTTGTCTCTCAGCCTAGAGACGATGATATGTTACCCAAACACGAATCGCATGTGAGTTCAATTCTGGAATTTTTTATAAGAAGGGAGACATTACATGCGCTTAAAATGAGCGTTCACGAAGTCGTGTGTTTTTTCCGAATTATTACTAATAATTAGTTGATATTCCTACCTATCATATGTAATTACAAAGGGCAAATCCTCCATTGAACGTGCGCTACTCGAATGTGTCTTCCTCACGGTGAGAAGGGAGATCTGTCTTCAGATTTAGCGACTGACCATTAAAAGTCCCTCCAGATCTCTGACATGCGTTCACATGTGGAATGTTTTCAGAAGGCGGATGAGGCGTCCCATCTTTCTTCCGGTAGAGCAACATGCTAACACTGTATTGCCGTACACGAAAGAATACGGTACATGCTTACGACGCTATCTGTCATGCCGACAACCGCTGATGTTTATAGTGACTTTGAATGTGGAATTTTATAATGAGGGAGGCTTTAAAACAACATTAACACCAAAAGAATGCAGATAAACAAACAAAAAAACTCTAATATTATAGCCAACCGAATCCTGGCAATCAACCAAGGCGGGCAGAGTCCAACCGCAAGTGACGTCATTATAATCTAAGTTTCTCACGGAAGAAAGTTGATGATGTCGTCAGACGATAAGAAGGCAGAGACGTCTGGCGAGCGCTTACATTGCGAAGCTCCAGTCGGAGATCTGACTTCCGACGGGCCTTTTAATCAAACGCTGCATTAGCTTTTGCATGCAGAAATCATCATGCTTATCTCAATTTTCGTTCGAGCTGATATATCAGCGATGATGTTATATCAGAATAGGTGTTTTCTCATGTGTTCATTTTTCCAAACAGTACGCGTTTAAGGCTCGGGAAACCGAGGCCGGATTCGAACCCGGGCCTCAACAGTTGCGAGTCGCCAACTTTACCACTACACCACTCAGCGGCTGACGTCACCGAACGTGAAAATAGAATACTTAAATGAGCACGGGCAACAATCACATGTTCAGCAAAGGGCATTGCAGCGACATTTATACGCTATGAAAAATAAGACGCATAATTTCCATAAAAACGATATTTTAATTCAATGATATTTTTCTCTCGTATTCTCTCACTTGTTAGTCACCGATCTCCAATTTGAATGCAGGTGTCGTGTGGTCGGGATCTTTTTGACTTGAGCATTATTGTCAGTTACTAGTGGTAACCTACTTTAGCAGACGATATATTCCCAGTTGAAGCTTAGCGTGATAAAATGTGTAGTAAGCTATAATAGTTGCTAAACCTTAATTTATAGATTCACTTTATTTCTATTTTGTTTTGTTTTTCAATTGGTTTTGAGTAAAAGCATTATTTTGAAAAAATATCTCGGCTTTTCTTAAAAGGTACCTCCTTCCCCGGGCCTCTGACATAGAAAGTAGTTACAAAGCCGAGGCGAGTCGAGAAAGGTAGATCGATTCATTGCAATGCTTCTCGTTCGGTATGTGGTATAAATAGATTATTACATGTTCTCAATCGTTATCCCCCTTATCTAGAGCCCTCGGGCTATAATTGTCCGAAATCCACTGGGGCTCTAGATAACGGGGGATAACGACTTCGCCATGTAATAATCTATATTTATACTCTAAGCGGGGATCGGCGAATCTGAGAACATTTGAAAATGCATGGTTCCGTGAATCACATATAGATGCAGATACATTTAGCAATAGTGTACGAGAACAGGAGGGTATTTTATAGGAATCTAGGAACAAGCGAGCTTTCTTAAATGTTGTGATTGTCGGTGGCAAGCTGGCTATTAACGTAATGGGCGTTTGACTGACATTTTACACCGACACTTTCAGCACCGGAAAAGGAGGGCAGAGCCTTTCAATGAAGAAACAGCTCGCCAATACTGCTACAATTACGTCTTCAACACACAGGCAGGACAAAAATGTAGTGAACTGGGTATTGACACGGACAGTCCGATAGCGGCTTGTGTTCTGGATTTGATGGTACGACATTCATGAATTAGATATTAACCATTGCTGTAGGGAGTAGCAGACAGAACAGTCATTGATTCTTCCTCATTCTTAGTGTAATTGTCGTGTATAAAATATGTTTTAAAGTGGAACTAACAATTAATAAGTTGGCTGTGGCAATTGATAAACGAAGACAGAAACCCGACCTTTTCCCTAATTTGTATCGTGGTGAGATAACCTAGTAAGGTCTTTATTTTACAATTTACTTAGGCCACAGATGATCCCAACTGGGCAACTGCCGCGCTAGATGCTGTCAAACAGCAATGTTTGTCAGAGCTAGATAAGAACACGACACGCTGGGTTCCGCGAACACCTGATTCCAACGTCACTGTTCCACCACCGGATATAGAGGGCGTTATATGTTTCAACGAGTGTAGTGGTAATGGCGCCTGCGTCAACGGTATGTGACTGAGTGAATTGTTAGACTGCTTTGGCAAATGACATGCTTATCAACTGTCCAGCTTTTAGCGAGATTTTCCCACTTTTTGACAATTCGTCTCGCCCTAGAAAGCAGACATGTCATCAAATTTAACTTTACTGCAATTTACACGCAAAAACCAAACCTAACCGTGGTGAGGACGGGACGGGATTAAAGCCACTTTTGAACAAAAATGTTCGGCAGGCTGTTTTGTGTGAAAATGCCAAACTTTCTCACCCCAGGTGTCCCGTCTTTTCGTTATGGAATGTAGCCAACTGTGCAAATGACATGCAAGCCAGCGTACTCTACTCTTAGTAAGAGATCATATTTATACCCTCGGTAAATAAAATAAATCAAAAAGGTTTTGACAGGAATCGGTTTCATAGCCTCTTTAAGAATGTCGTAAAATATGCAAAAAAGAAAAAGAACTTGCATGGAAAAGTAAACCCTAATTTCAGGTGCAGATTTTCCTTGTTTAATGCAGGAGCTAATCCTAAAACCTTACTATAAATCAAAGTGTTGAAATTGGCTTGAATTTGTTCTCTCTTCAAAACATTTCAGGTTCGTGTGTCTGCAACGAAAGCTTTTCCGGTCCTGACTGTTCCATTAATATGACAGCCGCCCCGCTTCTCTTCTATACTCCAATGTGTGACCAGAAGACTAGACCGTGCAAGACTAACCCCGTAATTGGAAACAACTTCTTGGAGAACGACAACCTAACGTGCCATTTTTATCAACAAAAGGTGATCGCCTACTCAAGGGATTTAGATTGATGTTCACCTTTTGACTTACATGTACATGCACACACAAGCGGCCTACATGTAGGCCTACCTATTTTGAGGTCGAAAGCAGCAAAGTATTTTTTGTCAAAATTGCCCGTTTCAAAATAATTTTTGCTTTTGCCAAGTCCATAATTTTTTCACTTCAACTCTGTTTTCTAATATCAATGGAGACGCGAAATTGGTTTTTAAGCAGATTTCATCTGTTATGAATATTTTTGTCACTATGCGAAACTAGTTGTCAGAGGAACAGATTTTCGGAAAACCAGCGCCCTCTTGCTACTTCTGTCGATAGTGTCGCATTAAATTCTCATTTGCCACTCCATTGACTTCGCTGGTGTTACTGCCAATGACAATAGTTGCTATGTTTGTGTTCTTATGTCCACTTTCTGGAATTATAATATCCATTTCTACACAGTTTTACTAATACTGGTCCCTGTTTTAGTAGTTTTGCCAATAGTTGTTTTACTGAGCATACTAAAATAATTCTACCATTTTTTCTCATACTAAATCATTCATTTTACTAGTAATAGTTTCATTAATACTAGTTTCACTAATATCACATTTTCATCTAATCTCGCCACTTTAGCTATTGCAGCTCCGCAATTTCTCACTGGTACTTCTACTGTAGTTCCTCCGTATCACAATCTTCACTAAGCGATCATAGTGAAAGTGTCGAATCTAGCAAAATTTGTGAACTATAGAACTAGTGGTGAAACAAAACCAGTGATATAGAGGAACCATTAAACTGCTAAAACTAGCGAAACAAAATATATTTTGAAACTATTTGTTTTTGTTTTTATTGTAATGCGTCAACGCCATCGGCCCACAGTTCATTAAAATTTTCAGTTATCAAGTGACCCCAACAAGGATTCTTTTAATTTGAATGAGTTGTACACAAATTTGAAACCATGAAGTGAACTGTGTCATAGTTTGAAGAACGGTATACAGACTTCAGGTAATAGTACATTCAGTGGTTCCATTAGCATCGCTAGTTTCCCCGAGTATAATCCCTTTCGCTAGTGTAGCTATAATCCCCAGTTTCACTTGTTCACCTAATTTTGCTAGTTACGCTAGTTTTCCTAGTGTCCTATGTTCTTTACTTTGCTGGCTTTATTAGCTTCAGATGTTTGACCAGTTTGATTTGTTTCTCTTTCACTAGGTTCGCAAGTGTCGCTAGCTTTATTTTGTTTCACTAGTTTAGCTGGCTTCAATAGTTTCACTAGCCAACCTGGAGCTTCACTAATGTCAATTGTTTCTCTAATGTATCAAATTTCGCTAGTTTCACTATTATCGCTCTTTACACTAATTCCACTAATGTTAACAGTTGTAGTTGGTACACTGGTATAACTGGTTATCTGTTTTCAACAGTTTAACTAATTTCACCAGTTTTTTTTCTAATTTCATTAGTCCAAGCAATACTTCTACTAATACAAAACCACTTTCACTAGTAGTGCTAACAGTTTTGCTAGTTCCAAAACTTGTTTTAGTTCCCAGTCGAGCTAATGTTTTCTCTGTGTACAGATTTCTTCTGGCCAATACTCTCTCTATTTCTGGCAAAATTCGAATTTCTGAATTCGGTATATCTAACTGTAAAACTCTATGTGATCGGATCATTCTTGCAGACATTGCTCAGCATATAAGTCGATAGTTTCTTCGACCACCTTGAGTATGTAATTAGATAGAAAAAACAAACCAATTTTCGCGTGTTTTCCATTTAAGTGTATGTGAAAGTAAAGGCAGTTAAAATCGACATTTCTAGAAACATATCCACTGCATTGCCAAAAGGTTGTAATTACGCCATGCAAAGCGTACTGCACGCGTATTTGTCTTTCGTTGACCACCTTCCGGATCAGACACTGGATTCTCTGTGGTATTAGGATCTCGATCAACGGATCAGACACTGGATTCTCTGTGGTATTAGGATCTCGATCAACATCTGTATCTGGAACATCTCTATTTGCAAGACATTTTATTGGCCTTTTCGCGACAGACGACGTTCACCGCAATGTGTCTAAGGCGGAGACAAAACTAGCTGTTCAAAAGGCCGGAATTATTTCCCGAAAATGCAAATGTCAGGCATTGGCCTTGCCAATGTAAAAAGTTGCACAGCACCTAAGTATTGATTATATAGGCCCATGGGCGGATTTTCGGAAAACGACCTTTCTAAAACGCCAGATGAACCAAATATGCGTCAGAGTGGCTCGTTTCGGGTTCCTTCCAGATTGGTGGCCAATATTCAGATAGGTGGCCCCCTTTGAGGTCGAAAATTGATTTCTTGTTGATGTCGTTTTATTAAGAATAAATCGTAGATCATATGTTGTTTCACTAATTTTACTGCTTTCACTTGGTTCATTAGCTTAACTAGCTTCTATATTTTCATAAGTCTTTCTTGTTTCACTTGTTGCACAAGGGTTTTTTTATTTAAACAAGTTAAACCAGTTTCTATAGTTTTAGCAGTTTCATTAGTTTCTAGTTTCACAGGTTTTGTCAGTTTTACTAGATCCAGTAGCATTTCTGGTCTCACACAATTATAACTATATTCACAGGTAGAACTGCCTTTGAAAGTTTTCACTCGTTTCACTAGTTTCTCTAGTTTAGCTAAATATTTTAGTTTTATCAGTTCCACTATTTTCCCAGTTTCGTTACTTCACTAGTTTATTACTTAAATGTAACAGCAACAGCTGTCTTATAGAGACATTTTAAGAACTGCTTATTACCGATGCTAATATATGGATTGCCCCTTTTCATTTTTATTTATAAAAAACTGTTGTTTGTCAGTCATTGGTTTTGGTTCCAAATCACGAAGAACTGTGGCAAAAACGCACATTTTTTAATTTAAAAAATCAAAACTGAAATCTTATTCACTTTGAACACTCGTAGCACTTTACCGATCTATCAGATAAGACACGTGACTAGATCGTCTCTATGACTATTTCCGGCTTTAGAAGAAGCAGCCGTATATACTCGACAGTACCGACGAAGTTAGTACTGCCATTTCAACACAGCGCAAATTTTTGCTGTACACTTGTTCGAGAGTCTTTGAGTGAGAAAATTCTTTTCTTGTTCTGTAAGGATATTACCAAATCCATTGCATCCTACTGACTGAGTTTATTTTACTCTCAGATTGGACCCAACGGACTCGTGTCCAATAATACCGAAGGTCTTAATAAGAGTGCTGTATTCAACAATTACGCGGAAGTCACCTGCCCACTTCCGGAAATCGACGAGCTACCTCTACCACGTGACCTTGGAAAACCAATTGCGTACAAGGTGCACATTAGTAACGATGGAGTGCAGCAGAGCAGATACGGTGTTCTGATTGTGTTCAACTCGATCTGCTTTTCCTGCGACATCAATACAACTTCCTGCACTGAAAATGTAAGTAGCAAACCACTGCCAGGTGTGTAAGCTTCTGCGTAAAAATACGCATCCAGGTAAAATACACTTAAGGACGTATAAACTGTTGCCATTTGCAGCATACAGGTGAAATACTTTAAGGACGTGAAAAGTGTAGCCATCTCTAGCACTTCCAGGTAAAATAAAGAGAGATGCGTTCTTTCAGGGATCGCAGAATCGTCCAAAACTTGAGATCGCCTGCTAACTGTGTTATATGACCGTTATCAATATTGATATGCAGGTCGCTGTTTAATTAAAGGCAAATCATACGTAAATAACTACAGATTGAATTCTTGATACATGAACTTACTTATAGATTATTACATGACGAAGTCGTTATTTCCCGTAATCCAGAGCCGAGTGGATTTTGAAGAATCATCGCCCGATGAGCGTTAGCCTTACCAGGTCAACCTTCAAAAGCTTGAAACAATTTTGAAAAGTTTTGATATACATGTGATGTATTAAACCGACAAGCGCGAATAACGCTTTAGCCCAGTTAAGAGGGGAACTTAGGCGACCAGACGCCAAAAACCCGGCAGCATCATTTTTATAGCACAATGTCTAAGTGCTTTAGTTGAATAGGGCTTTAATTATTTGAACGTATGGTACACGAGAAGAACATAAAACGAAGATCTGTTGAAGTCACGTGACATGACATACATCTGTTGAACTCACATGACATACATCAGATCCTCTACACAATTTATTCTACCCGTTAATGTTTAGAGCATACATGTAGCTTAAAATCCTTCTGGATAGCTGTCTGTACCTTGAAGGAACCAATGATTAGAAATCAGACTCAATTCCAGGCATGATCAGCTTCTCCACAACAGTGCATGCCATAATCTGTGCTTTACAGACCAATTCGTGCACAATCGGAGGCAGATGTTATGCACCCAAAGAACACGATGTATTGAAATGTAAAGTTTGCGAACCATCTGTAAGTCGAACTTCCTGGACGATGGCTGAAAATACATGTGTAATAGACGACATGTGCTACCAAGCAGGTCAACAGAAACCAGAAGATATTTGTCTGATTTGTGACCCCCAGAAAGACAGGACTTCATGGTCAAAGTTATTATGTGAGCATTTTTCAAATTTCACTGAAAGTAATATATTTCGTCACCCAAACAACATTTTGGAAGCTCTGAATACAATATGAATTGCCTCATGCATTTGTCAAATATACAGAATTACTGTAATTAACTAATTAGAATTGTTAAGGAAGCAAATTTTGAGCCTTAGTCTAGAAACTGCATGCTCACCGATATCACTTTGACGTAAACATTCGAACTTTTAAATTATTTACTACTATTCGTGCTGCATAATTCTCAATAGTAAACACTGATTAAAGAATGATAGTCCAGTTTCCCCCAAAGCCGGAGAACTGGCACGTAATCTCCTACTTACATCGGAGGAAGCCAAGAGTGTGTCATCTGGTAGTAGTTGATTAACAGTATGCTTTTCGACGCCCAGTTATACAAAAAATATCCCTCTGCACGCAATTGATCGAGTCAGGTTGTAATTTTTATCCTCGCAGTCGGAATAGTGAAGATGTTTCATCTACATTCCGAGTATTGATCCTGAACGATCTCCCTCGCCTTGTGTGATTCGTCCAACATACCTGCCGGTGACGAGCAATCAGTCAAGTCAATGGTGGGCCAAAGGGAACGAATTCTCAATTCTTTTAAGTCCACAATTTGTATTTATTAGGACATTGCTTTTGTTCTAGTGATCCATTTCCTCTTATCAGCCTGATCGCTTACAGTGAATAGTATGACATGTACGACGAGAATTAGATAATGTACAACATGAAAGTTTTCAGGGTCTACTAAATTGAAATGCGACAAGTTTACGGATATTATCCAGGTTTCATTATTTCATAACGACATCGTGATTCATGGGTTGTAGACACTTCCAGCCGAGTTCAATGCAAATCTCGTGCATTTGATTGTATAATATATGTGCCTACCCGGATGTTGATTCTATATATTGTGCATACCCGGATGCTGTTCCAGCCTCATCCTGTCTTACGGTGTCAACCGCCAAAAGTGTTCCACCGACAGAGCCAAAGAAGAACAATTTGGTTGCTGTTATTGTCGGCACATCGGGTGGTCTTGCAGCGGTTGTTATTGCCGCCACTGCCGCTTTTGCGTGTGTTGCACGATCAAGAAAGAGACAGATGAATGTGTAAGTACACTTGGTCGTCTGCTTACGTCTATGAATCTGGGCCTTGTAATAATCTCACAATTGTAATGCAAAACGAATATAGGCCTGGGTTCCTGGGACATTTTATCTGATAAGATGAGAGATGCTCTTCGAAATTTTTGTTGGTTCAACACACACCATGATGATTTACAATTTACAATTCGGCTGATTTCCTCTTTTATTTGATAAAGCATGACATGAGGAGTGAACCTTTTTTGTCTTGACATTTTATTTTTGTGTAGTGAAAACGTCTCGCTTACCATGGTGGAACTAGTACAACTTATGATAAAATGAATACCTTTGATTAAGGACGCTTTGCTACTAGGAGTCTGGGGCTTGTTTCAGGCCACGACTTGAGACCTTTGCTAAGACTGATTTACGCATGTGGAAACTAACCAGTTGCAACACTTTCTGAGAGTAAAAGAAGGCTAGTGGTCATTTTTAGAAAATAACGCCCAATTTACATGTATACTCAATGTAAATGCTCACCTACTAGTAATTGGTGCCACAAGTTAAAAACAAGATCTTTGGATACTACCTAATTGGCCTGTTTTTTAATATCTCACATGCCTTATAAGGTCACCGTTTATAGCATATAAACCAGGTTTATTACGTCCGAAAACTTTTTGCCGAAAATATGTCTAACATTTAACTTAAAACAAACCTAATTGACCTCGGCCGGGAACCGGGCTTACATATTTGAACCCAAGATAGCGGACGTTGTCCAACAGATGGCGTCGGGTATCAAGCCTTGTTTATTATTGTTTTTGACTTTTGCTAAAGAACGTGTGTACCAAATATGATGCTTAACCAAAAAGTGATCAACTGTCGAACTACATGCATGTATTGTCCGTGTTCATTTGATACAAAAAATACGTGTGAAGTTTTCATGTGCAATACTGCATACAGTAATATCAGCTTTTGCTGATGAACCATATTTTGGAATAAATTGAAATATTTAGGCGATCGTATCAAACTTCGAGGCTGTTTGGATAGTCGCCGATATTTTGTCAGTCTTGTCCATCGCACCGAACCGAACTGATACTTATAATTCGCACACGGATTTAGCTTATTTTTATAATGATTTTCAAAAATCTTTTGATGGGCATCGCTGTTCATTGCATGTGATGACGCTGCTCGTAACGCTCGATTAATTGTGTTCGTGTATGGTAATACATTTTAAATGAATTTTGCTGACCGAAATTACATGTAAAGCCAGACGCCTCCGGCTTAGCCTTGCACACAATAGTGGCCGGGGTATCTGAACCTCGACTAAAATGAAAAATTCATGTAATATATGCGTTTTATATTTTCAGCTCAAGCCAAAAGATGAAAAAACACAAGCTGAGTACGAATATGGAGGACGAGCACGTTTTATAGGCGAATCGATGAACGTCGAATACATATAGCTAGTATTAATTACATTCTATAGTATTGACTGGTTATCTATCGGGACTGAGATGTTTCTTAAAAATTTGTTTGACAAAAGATTACAGCAGCATTTCGTGTTCATGGTTACACAAACTTTGCATGAAAGGTTTGTTACGCGATAAGTCATGGCATTCATACTACTGTAACCATGGTCTTAAAAGTTGTTAATGATGTCAAAATCTTTTTTCTTGCATGAGAAAAAATATTTTTGGGTTGGAAATGTGCTGGTATGGGACTGGTACAGGGTCCATGTTGCCGGATTTCTTGTTCTCGGTACTTGAACAAAATGGCATGCAAGATGTTCGGATGTTTTCTGTGCGCAAAATTGTTGGTTTTCGTTTTGTGCATGATTACATATAATATACTCTATTGGTTAGTAAGTGTTTTGTGCATAATTACATATAATATACTCTATCGGTTAGTAAGTGTTTTGTGCATAATTACATATAATATACTCTATCGGTTAGTAAGTGTTTTGTGCATAATTACATATAATACACTCTATCGGTTAGTAAGTGTTTTGTGCATAATTACATATAATATATTCTATCGGTTAGTAAGTGTTTGTCGTACGACGTCAACTGTACTTCGTCATCTTGAAGTTGACCAAAATAATCAAGTTTAGCGAATATTATTCAATCTTTGCCAATAACATTCAAGCTTGGTCAATATTATTCAAGTATTTCATCCTTGCTACCATTAACAGTTAAGAGTGTCTGCATGTCCCAGTCAAGCAAATGCTCTTAATCTGGGAATGTCAAGATTTAAAATTGGTATCTGTAATTGTCTCTTACGTTGACCAAACTCCTAAAATGAGACTTAGCAGGGTCAAAAATCAAGCAATTCGTCGTGACAACTTTGTCGCCAATCTTGCTCAGAAACTTAACCATGTGCCACTGAAAAGTTTAGTACTGCAAGTCTTTTTAAAATTTATGTATGGACAGATACAAATACACCGTGTGCTTTGACAAATGGCAATTCACCACAGACCAAAGTGTATGTCAGTCAGTATTTATATTACTCGTAATTTACGAACACAAGCACACATAGCTCAAACCAGAGGCCCCGTCATATTCCTGGGCAATATCATCCAGAACAAAAAGATATATCTACATACCAAAAACCATTTAAGGTTAAAAAACTGCCAACAGTTTTGGTGTTTTTGTTGACTACTTTTTGCAGATTTAGAACACAAGCACGTGTAGCTCAACTTAGAGGCCTCGTAAAAATGCCGGGCAACAATAGAACAAAATACGATACATGTACATTTATGTCTAGATACCAAAAGCTTTTAAAATTTCAGTCCACTTTCCTTTCCGAGGATCCCGTGTTTTTTTTCGTATTATTGTTGTAAAAACAGTAAAAATAAGAAAGCCAATGTTTTGTGGTTCAAATACGGCGTGCAGAGAAGTCAACGATATGCTGTCGTAGTGGTAAGAATGTTAATATTCTTTGAATACGACAGAACTGTATGTATGAAAATAAACGTTAATGTGATTCGAGATTGTATGTTCATGAAAATGTTCGAGAGGTCATAACACGACAAATTTATTAAAAGCACTGAAATTTTGAGCAAAAAGTAATTTTCATTCATCACGAAGGTGTATTCAGTCTTTCAAAAAACCAACCTGGGCCCGGGCTCTAATGTTATTACTGGAAACTGAACTCGAAATTATGTTTTGCATTTTCTACTCTACTTTTGTGCTAACTAAAGATAAGTGTTTATTATTCTATGCTCGAGTACATAGTGACTTACGTGGATAATTTTTAGTCCTAGTTTGCAATTGATAAACCCAACATTAAAGCTGAAAATCGAGTTTGAACTCGAAATTTCGAGTTTTTACTTAAGTTTGTTGCTCGAATATAAGGGTCATCAAGCGCAAATTTGGACTAGAAGCTCACATTCTAATAATCACTTAATTTGAGAACGCACAAAAATAGCAGAGAAATTGCAAAAACTATTTTCGAGTTCGTTTCGAGTACAAAGATTAGAACCCGAGCCCTGAGATGTTGGAAGTGTCACTGTAAAAAGTACGGTGCCATGCGCCGGCTTCCGCCTCTGCCATTGCATTGATATTCGTACGACTGTGTTTGGTGGGAGGACTTCCGGTTCCGCCTCGTTGTATTGTCGGCTGCGAGTTAAACTCGTTAAACTTAAACTCATTGTCTAGTTTATCTGGCACTAAGTGTTTAAAAACAAATGCTATAATTTGTTAAACTATTCAAATTTAAAGAACAACTAATCAATTTTTTTAAAAAGGTCAGAAATGTTTTAAATAAAATACATATGCTCACACACGCAAATTATTAGAAATGTCCGATAGATATCCAAACACATCCATGTGTGTTTGTTTACACATGAGTACAGGACACACAATCTAACTTTTAAGTAATTCTAACACATGACGCCTTTTCTAGAAAACGTGCTCTTCTTGCCTGGGCAGTTTGTGGCGGGTGGTCTCTTGACTTGACCTAACAAAAAATACAAATTAATAGATTACATGGAAGTATTTCAAACTGAATCAACGTTACGGTATGTAGTCATGGTCCCAGATCTTTTCAGGAAATTTCAAGATAGGTTTCGTGAGTACTTTGTCAAGAATTGTATCTTGATGACTATGTTTATGTTAGTATAGCGACCGCTAACGGCCACTGTGACTGTCAATAACTTGACTCCTCTCACTGACCACATATTCCTGTAACCACGTGTTCCTTCAGCTATATATAATTCGTATTAGCTTAGTTGTCTGATCTACCGTAACATCTACAATGTACTGAAAAGACGCCTCGAAAACGCTGTCAAACAGGACAAAAGGCAATCGTACATGCAGTTCTGTGAATCTCTAAATGTGGAAAGGGGCAAAGGTTTTTGGCAGGCCTATAAGTGGATTACAGGCACGGGCACTCGCAAACACTAGAGTGCAAAACCACTAATTAGTATGACAACAAAACTGCCTCCTCTAATACAGACAAGGCCACAGTGTTTGCCAAAACTCTAGAGAAAACTCACAGAATGCACGAAGGCCCGATCTTCTGCAATATGACAAAACGCCTTGTGGACCACGCATTGGTTCGAAAAGCAAACCTGTTCAAGACCATTAACACAATTACGAGATGATCACGAAATTCTTTCTGAAATAACGCCAATTGAGATTAATTGTAATAAAAAACAGCAGCCCAGGAAGCAATTGCATCGACGTTCTGACACAGTGTCCGCTATCTTTCAATGGTAGACTAGCCGAGATATCCAACTGGAGTCTTACTATAGGCCACTTTCTCAAACTGTGGAAAAGCGCACTGGGTGTCATGATACCCACACCAAACAAAGACCACTCTAACCCGGCCAACTACCGCCCAATCAGTCTGCTATCATGCATTGGCAAAGCGTTCGAACGAATCCTCACGAATAGAATCAATGCAGAACTGGATTCTAAAGGCTTCTTTAGCAGCTGGCAGAGAGCCAGTGGGAAAAAATCGTGAAGGAACCGAACACATCCATAGACTCATAGCTCAAGGCAAAACGGTTACGGGCAAACACTGTTGCACCGGAGCCATAATGTTAGACGTGGAAAAAGCCATTGGCTCTGTATGGCATGACGGCATGAGATACAAACTCTCCAATCTAGGTCTACCAGAAAAAGTGGTTAGACTCCTGTCATCTTTCCTGAGAGACAGATGCATCTCAGTCAGCTGGGCCAATCTGTTTCGCAACCAGTGAAACTGAGGGCCGACACCCCCAGGGGTCCGTTCTAAGTCCGTTGCTATTTTTGATCTATGTCAACGACCTACCAGTTCACCCACGGGGCAAAGTCCAGATATCCCTGAGTTCTCCGGCGATCTCGGGTTCTGAACAAGTGACAAGCGAGAGACAGTTGTCCAAGCACGCCTCCAGCGCGGGGCACTATCAAAACTGGAGGACTGGTGCTCCATCTGGAGCATCAAACTCAATGCCCCAAAATCACAGGTCATCCTGTTCCATCGCAAACGCAAACTGCGACCGCTCAGTCAATCATTATTTGGTGTCAGGCTCACACCAAAAGCAGAGGCCACTCTGCTAGGGGTAACCCTTGATCAAAGAATCACCCTACGATCTCACGTCGCAGGCGTGTGTGACCGTGCCACAACCAGAGTCAAGCTTATGTATTGATTGAAGGGCACAGGGTGGGGCGCTAGGAGCGACTGCCTACTACAGATCTACAAAATGTTTATCAGACCCCTATTCGAATACGACGCAATCGATATTTCAACCTGTGCTCCTTCCACAATCGAAAAACTACAGAGAGTACAAAACTGGGCGCTGAGAATTGCTCTCGGATAGCCCAGACATTCCCGAAGTGACATATTACACGAGCTCGCCGGAATGCCGACTGTCTCCGACAGGCTGCAGTCACTCCGCGAATCCACACTAAGCCGCATTTCCGTGACAAGCCTGTTCCAGGAGCACCCGGGTCCTTGCCCTGCTCAACTGCATGGTAAAAACTGTCCCGACGGGGCAGTATAAAGACAACCGAACTTTAGTGGCAAGCATGTACCAGGAGTACCAAGGGTTCGGACCCTGCGCTACTAGTAACTGTTCGACGAGGCGACGGGGCAGTATAAAAACATCCAAAAAACACAGCTTCATACCATACTAGTAACTGTCACGACAGGGCAGTATAAAGACAACCAAGGACTAGCATGACAGCTGTTGCCATTAAGCCGGCTTCATGCAAATCAAAATCTAATCTGTTGCCATTAAACCAGCTTCATACCCAAGATGTCAATAACGCTGTTGCCATCCAGCCAGCGTCCCGTCTCCACAAGAAGAACATCACCGCCTTCCAACTGGGCCCTGCCGCTCGACCCACGTCCACACCAAGCACAGCGAGTACAGAAGGCGAGATCGCCAGATCTAGCGAAGCTGTCCGAGGGCTTCGCCCTCATCTACTATACTCTCAGTATTCTGGTATCCAGCCTCGTCGTTCGTTTTCCTATAGCATGGGCGGCGCAGCACTGAATATATATATAGCCTCCCAGCGCCCCTGTGGTGCACCACCCATAGGCCATGAACGGCGTAGCACTGAAAAATTGGGGGGCTATAGCCCCCCGTCCCCTATGGTGCGCGGTCCATGTGTAGTCATAAATTCCTACCAGGGACAATTTCATCTACTTGTCTTCAAGACATACTTTGACTTGTAGTTTGATTTTGACGTATTCAACCCCATTCATACATGTATGCGTAATTTCCAAACGTAAAAATGTCGCGTTAAAACTTGCGCATATGATTTGCTGAACAATGATAATAAATAACGAAAAATTAGTTTGGAATTGATGGCATTATTGGCAAAATAAACTTTCTGTGACATCCTAACAAGTACATTTAAAAGGATACCAAACCCGGATTTGGCCTATTAACATATAAAAACGGCGTTCCTATCTAGTCCTCTGAAACAGACTGCTCTGCAACCCTCGACAACACTCAAACATTTCTTGCAAAATTCATTAGAACGTCTGCTCGACAAATTTTGAATTCGTCCGAAGCCCATAAATCACCATCTGGATAGAGAATAAATCAAGATTAATTTATATTGGCAAGTCGTCTGAATGAAAAGTTGGCTTCTTAGTGGACGGCAGTCAGTGATACATTTGATTCACAAGAAGGCATAAAATGTCATGATAAAAGTGCTTGATGATTTACCTGACAGCGATCTTTCTATTGCGAACTCTAGCAGCATACACGCTAATGGCGGTGACAACGACAACCACAGCTGCGAGAGCGCCGCATGTACCGGCAATGACAGCAACCATGTTGACTTTGGCAACATGTGTGGGCGGAATGTTCTGCGTGGTTGAGACGAGGCAGGACGAGGCTAAAATGAAGCCATGCGAGATTGGTGAATGAACACATCACACCATTTTGAATAGCTAAAATTTCTGTTCCTGCACAAACCTCTCTGACATTTCTTGAACATATAACATGCCACCAAGGTCAATTAAGCATGTTCAAAAACAAAACTAAACGATTTCAGACGGAAATCATCGTAAATAGATTGAAAGAATTTTGATCATTTAATTTGGAAAGAAATCGGTGGACAGATCCGCGGGAAGGTAAATATTATTGGGACAAAACTTATTTGAAATCGTCAAAATTTTGCCCCTCCCGTAGACACATCTTATAGATTCCACCTTCCGTCTACATGGTACTCGCTAATTTTTCCCACACCCCCTCCCCCCGCCCTTGACATGAATGGGAAATTTTGCAGTTTTGAGAGGGGAAACAAGGTGGGAGGTAGTCACTAGAAACCTTGGAGCTGGTTTTTCAGTTCATAAGCTAAGTTTCGCGGGAAAGAGTCACGTTCCACGAGGAGTATTTTATGAAATTCTCCTCAGTAGTGTGCCAAAGCACTGTAATGTTTAAGTCACCTTTATTTTATGGGCATGTCTTGTCAGGCTACATAGAAATGACCCATCCTTTAAATCTGCCTGCAATCATTTTTGCTAAAATTACGCCATCATGTTTATAATTAATAGCTATCGCCGTGACATCAACTCCCATGTTTCAGGAAGTCTGTTTCAGAATGGGCACTGTCAGTCTAAAGATTCGAAGAAAAGGGACAATTATGACATTGATTGCACTTTCATTTAACTCGCTATTTGTACCCCTTAGTCTGCTTATCACTCTCATACGCGTACGTTCACCTTAAAAGGACATTATTGTGTACGAATTTACCCGAAATCTAAGTCAGTTGCCAGCTATTGCACAATTGGTACCTTTGCTAAGTAAGGTCGACCCTCTGAGACGTGTCTATCTATACAAATATAACTGCACCCGCTGTCATTATGGGTCAAGTTATATTTGTATAACTTTGGTGTACCTAGGTAGAAACAGATACTTCGCTGATCAACCTTTACTGACAGGTGTGCCCTCCTATAATTATATTTTATGTGGAAACATATATATTTTTGTGGGTGTCCCCATTTTTGCAATGAAAAGCAAACAAGAAAAGTTTGAAGAAGCTGTTAAACACGTTCTCAGAATGTCATAGGTATAGACGAGGGTAGTCTTTCCTAATGCCGTTCAATAGCTCTACCAAAACGTTGGCAATGCAAGCTGGTAAGACTTCATTTTTGCGCCAAAAGTTTGAGGGGCATTATGGGAACTTTTTGAAATTGTTTACCAGGTAAATACCCTTAAAAAACATGTACATCAACCTGGGATTCATGGGCGGCGCAGCACTTAAAAAAAATGGGGGATATAGCCCCCCCCCCCCAGCCCCCTATGGTGAGCCTCCCATGGGATTAAACTCAGCCACCAGAGCACTTGACAGCCATCGCACACCGTTCAGCTTCGTTTCCATGCACCCGAGTACCCATATGTTCTCAAGAAATCGGTTTTAACACCGATAAAGCCACCTTAAGGCTAAATTTGAGTTTCAGAGAATTGGTAGAATTCTGTTTCAAAATACATTTATGAGTGCTTTAGATGTTAGTTAACCGAGTCAAAATGCTTAGGAATCCTATCATATTAAGAAGCTTTGCTGAAAACCTGATAATGTTTCGGAAGAAACACAGATGACTTTCGAAGTAGACGATTGGAATGCTTACACGAGGACACTGACCACGACGTCGTACTCTGCTGAGGGTTACATAGCATACAAACGTTGTCTGAGTTCTGTTGACCGAGCTTATAACAAAGCCCATCAATAATGCATGCGGAGCTAGACTGCGACGGAATTGACCAATCATCTGAATATTTCGATGGATCACAGACTTTGCATTCGTCGATGGGATGAGGTTCATTGGAAGCGTAACATTTGTCTTTGATGACGCACAGGCGGGAACTATCAGAAGGAGGAGAAAACGTCCAGGAAGTTCGGCTTTGCGTGGGGTTACAGATGTTGCACTTGTTCAGAGGATCACGTTCATTAGAAGCATAGCATCTACCCTCGATTCCACAAGAGTTTTCCTGTAGAATCAACAAATTTTAAAACATTAAAATATTTTGAAGCGCGTTCTCACCATTGATTCATTAAGAATCTGTTGATAAATTAAACGATTATAAAACCTAAATTTAAAACCATTTCTGTATTCTTAACACCAACGAAACTATCAAATTAATTAACTGTTATTATGAATTCCATCTTCAAAGTTGTCGATTCTCTGTTTATATCATGAACGCATACAACCATTTCATTAGATAAACTAACTATACGGGTTATAAGTTGACGTTGGGAGCAACGAAGACCATTGATAAGGCCCACAGTGTGACAATTGTTATTATGGAGCACCATAATGACCAAATGTGCCAAATTGACACCAGCCGTGTGCTACTCGTGTGCTCAATATAAACACACGCGCCAAATGTCATGAAAGTCCATCAAAGAGCTCGTAAGACACTGAGCCCAACGCCACTAAACGCAGAAAAGTACGAAAATCAATGTCGGTGGTGCTCTCTTGATTAAGAACACTTCTGTCATCTTTCAGCATGATAATTCAAACACAGCGACAGGAACCATGCGCACCCACGAACGAAATGACCACCAGGAGACGCTAGAAGACCCAATCCATCTGCAAGTGGCGAGATGATGTTGTTTACATCATCGATCCTTATATGCCAAATTTCCTCAAGGAAGTTTATAGAAATTAAGTCATACGGAAACCATTGGCGGATTTAGACGGGGGCCCCTAAAATTCTCACAGATTCCTTTGGCAGTTCGGGGATGTGAATGTCTGACGGCAAAATCCTGGCTAAAACTCTGCCCTGGCCCCCGTAACTCAAAATATTGTATCCACCCCTGGAAACAATATCTGAATTGCCACTAGGGGACGACACAGTTGTTGGACGCGTCCCAAAACAATGTTAATTGGACTTTAGGACAGTAGAGACTTCTTGAAAGTCCAAACAAGGATCTTGGTAGATATTTTAGTACAAGCCAAACAATTGCCACCAGAAGAGACAAAAGTGTTCGAGAATCAAAGCCAGCCATTCTTTCCCCACTTGGAACACCCCTGCGACTAAATTCAGTCACAATACTAAGTGCAAGCAGTTTGGCTGGTAAAGAGGGCATCAAAGGAGGATTCGAAAATAATAAAAACGTTCCCTAGAGGGCGCAGAAAACGCCATATTAAAATCCGTGGCCCAACACTGGAAGATGTCGTCGTCATCTCAACAGAAATCGAAATGCCAAATTCCATAAAATTTCGTCAAGGAACATGCACACCATCAGCATTAAAATTGCCATGAGGGGACGCAGTGCTAGTCGGATATTTTTCGAAAGTCACTTTCACAGAAGCGCATCTTTTGACTTTCACGAAGATCCTTAGAGGACGGTTCAGGCAAAACAGCAAATGCATGACAACGGACGCTTATGTAACGATACACCAATACGCACCCGGCGTACCAATAGAAGTAAACCTGAACGGTAATATTTACACACGCATAACCTGTGCGTCCTTGACTTTACCTTGACCTGCCGCCTGTGAAATTTTTTGAGAGACAGAAACGACCGAAGTGTTGAACTTTTTCTTGTATTTAATGCAAAGTGAAAAATAGTGAAGAAAACTTATCAGTATCTGGTTCCTAACCCCTGGAGTGGACCTGCATATACATCGGTGTAACAATATCATGTTACTTACATTTTCTGTGCATGACGTCGTGTTGATCGTACAAGTAAAGCAGACCGAGTTGAATACAATGAGCACGCCATATCTGCTTTGTCGCACCCCGTCGTTACTCACGTGCACCTTATACGCAACTGGGTCAATTGCGTCACGTGATGCAACTTGTTTGTTAATTTCCGGAAGTGGACAGGTGACTTCGGCGTAATTCTCAAAAACAGCAGTTTTATTGTGTACCGCATCGTGTGTGGGCATCAAACCTTGGGGTCCAATCTGATAATGAGAGTTGTTTAGATAACTTAATACAGCTAACTCCAAAGTACAGTCGTTTATTCGTGTTAGACAGAAATATATGAATGAAGAGTATTTGGGTTCTGAACCTTGATAGACTGAAACGAACTAGAGTCTAGTCTAGCGTATAAGTAAGACGCTATCAACTGACCCTCAGTCAAAATTTGATTTAAAACATAACATTTAGCTTATTTTTTCTCATACTAGAGGTAGCCAAAGGGAGCAAGCAACCTCTAAAATCCTGCCATTGTTTTTTTTTTAAGAAAGTAGCCACAACTGACATTTGAAAAGGGAATGTGTAGGTGGTCAAGAACGTTTCTCCACAAAAACCCGATTTCAGACTAAAATCCACAAATCTGTCATTTTCCAAGTTGCATTCAACGGTTTACGAATCATCTTAAGTTTCGTTAAACGAAAACTTGAATCAGAGAACGGTAACAGCGTGTTTGAGATCTCACCTTTTACATTGATATCCAATAAAAATTAATCATGTCATTGACACTGTTATTTTGCTATCAATGTAACTTTCTTTATTGATAAATTTTGTCTAACATGTTAACGTGACCCAATTAAAATAGATTAGTAAAACGTCAACAATTAAATTCTACTGAGTTAAAATCTAAAGCTTCCGTGAAAAGCTGCCAAATACCCAGTCTGGTCAATAACGTCCTACATGTACAATCCTAATAGCATCACAAAATTGGTGCATCATCAGCATAAAAGGTGGCGCTCTGGTGATTAATTACTTAAAGAGAAATATACCTTTTGCTGGTAGAAATGGCACGTGAGCTTGTCGTTCTCCAAAAAGTTGTTTCCAATTACGGGGTTAGACTTGCACTGTCTCGTCTTTAGGTCACACATTGGGGTGTAGAAGAGAAGCGGGGCGGCTGTCATATTAATGGAACAGTCAGGACCGGCAAAACTTTCGTTGCAGACACAAGAACCTGAAGTGTTTTGAAGAGAGAAGCATTCCACGCCAATATCAACACTTAAAAGAACACTAAACCCTGTTTTGGTGATTTCTGAAAATCGTCGGTCTGTCACCTGCTAATCTTATAATTGGCGTCAATTTTGAAAAATAAAAACAGCAGTCAACTAAAACTCATACCCCCTATCTCATTAATTGTACATTATGGTGCTTTTCCTCCACGCTTTTGAGGTTTGTCAATGGTAACAGGGCATTAGTTTGTTTCAGAGAACTGGACGGTGGAGTCGTTTCTGGTATTTGTTAATAGGACAAAACTGGGTTTAGTATTATTTCAACTTATCATTTTAGCGGAACAGTAAAGTTGTGAAAAGTCTGCGGCACACGCACGAACCCAGGATGTTAAACAAGAGGCAAATAATGTCAAATCCAACCAATAAGAATCCATCAGTCCTATTACATATGTCTAAGTCTGTTACGACAATAATAATCAAATACAGCGGACCATTGTTCTAAGTCTTCCTTTCACAATAATCAGTCGTTATAGGGTTCCAGGGCCATTTATTTAAAAACGGTTTTGTTTAACAGCCTACCATTAATACAGGCGCCATTGCCATTGCATTCGTTGAAGCATAGAACGCCCTCTATATCCGGTGGAGGTACGGTGACGTTAGAGTCAGGTGACTGGGGTACCCATCGCGTGGTGTTTTTGTCCAGTTCGGACATACACTGCTGTTTAACAGTATCCAGGGCAGCAGATGCCCAGTTAGGGTCATTCGTGGCCTAAATGCAGAAACCATATTGAAGCACGTTTTCTGTTTTCAGATACCTGCCTATGAGTGGATTTTCACGAGAAAAGAAAACTCTTTATGTTATGTAAGGACGTTAGAAAAATACCATGCTTTGAGACTGAAACTTTTAGATACTATGTTTCAGACACTATTTGCTGTTAAACTTTACAATTTCCACTTTTGAACAGAAGCTAACAAAAATGATATTTTTATAATTTTGATGACGAACTCAAAAGCTGCACAAAATGTTAAAGATACCGTTATTTTTTATGGATGCGGCCTTCTTTTTTCATAAAATGTACTAAAACACTGGATTGTGTGGCCCATCCAATGGAGGCTTCGTATTTTAAACTCTTTTTACGTTCAGAGAATATGACTTAAGCTCTAGCTTTGTAGGCTAATGCAAAAAAGCAATTCATTTGTAGACAATCGAAACATTTCTGATCTACCATACGTGTATATGCCAGCGTCTCAAAGCACATGCCTCCATTTCCAGATACACCTGTATCTATAGGCCTATCTGATTTTAGGGGCGTGGTATTTGATGCAAAAACACTAGGATACAACCAAAAAGCCAATTAGGGACACACAAATAGAACTTTGAATGAATCTAAGGCGTATGTCAAACGAATGACTTTTTTATAAATTGCCTACTTTAGGTAAACTTGATACACACATAAACAGAAAGCCAAGTTACGTGGGATTTGCTATACTAAATGTAGAGCTGGGATGCACATCTGTTCACCTATAGTTGTTTCTTTCTCTGTTAACTGATGTAAAGTATCGTTAAAACATATACCGGACCCTTCCCCCCGGCTAGATGAGCTTGCATCAATGTATTTTGCATGAAAGCAAGTCTAAAATATATGCTAACTATTTGACTGTGCAAACATACCATTAAGTCTAGAACGCAAGCATCTATAGGTCCATCAGTATCGATGTTTAGAGCAGAACACTTCCGCCCTGCCTCTGTACCGGAAATGTAATTGGTGCAGTATTGTTGAGCTGTCTCATTCGTGAAGGGGGCTGCACGTCGGTGTCGAGACTAGAATAGAGTGGAAAACGTTTTGGTTCCAAAAAACATGATTATCTTTCAATAACGTCACATTCAGCTATAGTTTAATACACGACTAACACAAGTTTATTCGTAGTTACAACGTGTCCTAAAGTCCAAGGCTCTGGTTCAGTCTCGAACCATCTTCAAAGTTATATAAGAAGCACATTGGCAAAGAAAAAATACACGAATACAGCATGTATCAGAGCTCTAATTGGAACGTTGCCAGCAAATCATTGATTTCAATTTATCAGACTTGAACAACGCATGCACACCCATGGGGGCTCGAGTGGCTCAAACGAGCCCCCCTTCCCCCATCTGGCAAAGTGGGCAAAACGGTTCGCCTCGGAGAAACACAAAACTGCAAAAACAAAGACGAAAACGAGACAAAGTGCACTAAAAGACAGGTACTACCAAAATTCGGGAATGCACAATTCATAGCTATGAACGTACCAAGTGAATCTAAGTAAAATGTCCACATTCTCAAAAATTTAAGCCCCCATTTTTTTAGGCTGGGTGCGCGCATGAGCTACGTGCGAGTATCGCAATCATACAAACGAAACAAACTTACAGGACTTTCGTTTGAGGACACAATGTCATCTGCTCGTGGTTGAGCCACTAAAGTATAATCACTTTCGTCGTAATCCAAAAAGTCTACATGGTCGTGCCAGCTTGTATCTCGTCGTCTACGACAGGGCTCAAATCTACTATCTGAAACGTCACGCTGATTTCGTTTTGGCTGACACCGTGGGACGTCGCCTCCAGTTCTGCATTCACTAACGTCCACAACGCCTTGGGCGTCGCATGTGCAGTACAAATGTCCGTCGAAGTTTGACAAACGCTCGTCGTTTTTAAATGAGCCTGAATGCCAATGAAGTATGCTGTTTTTCTCTTCCAACCTGCAATGTTATCCAGAAAATTGATGCTCTATAAAAATTAAAATCATATATCAGGTTGTGAATGAATAGCCTGAATCTAAGTAACCTGCACTATCAGACTTTACAGGTAACCACACCGGAAATTGAGGGATTTATAACCACGTGACTTATATTTACCAGAATGCGACGAATAAGAACGAATGCAGTATGATGAGTTCTACTGCATCCATCTTGCGTAGAGGTAAATGTGCTTTTTCCTCATGGACCCGTCGAAAGAAAGAGTAACGCAAATGTAGAGGAAGCGGAAGCTGGAAGGTTTCTGATCTTGACAACAGATCGCGTTCCCGTCAATAATAACAGTAACTTACAGTTTTAGTTTGAATATCTGATGCGAAATGTTGGCAAGTTGGCTGATCATTTTAATGCCCAGTTTCTCCCACAATCACAGTACACATTCCACCATCAATCATTACGTTGGGTGGCTCTTATACAACATGCAATTCAACTTACCTCCAGCTTTCAGTAAACTCAAGTGGGTGGTAAGGATAACCATAGCACTGCTGACCGTAATCAGCTGGCAGAGTCTGTGATCCTTTCGGAATAAGGTCGTTTGAGCAGTTCAGGTCGTAGCGCCCGCACAGTCCTTCTGTCTGCTCTAAATCTCTAAGGGATGCTTCAACGTATAGGTTTATGAACGAGCTCCAAGAATCTTCAATGATAACTGACGTACCTGTGTGTAGTTGAACCTTGGGATAATAAAGTAAACTGTTGTTATTTCCTAACCGGTGACGAACGAATAATGACAACTACTTCTGAGACATGAATGTAGTCGGCTCTGGTTGGAGTTATATGGCGATTTCGTCATACGAGAACCCATTTCTTTAATTTACTAAAACGTGACAAAGAATTACTTCTCAGATTGCATTCATACCCATACTCATACAACTGACTCACAATAACCCGTGTCTTAGTATTTAAATACAATATGTTCTGGAACTTTTGACCAGTAAGCAAACAGAAAACAATTTCTACAGCCAAAAAAGTGATAACTTTAGCCATACCACTCCAAAAGGTGAAGTTATAGGGGCAATCACGGCTATATCACGTCCACAGGACTCTGGCCACCAGTTTTGCCTTTCCCTATGGTTGCCAACAAATCTCTCATCCTGATAGTGCCTTCCTCTTACAACGCCCTCTATCAAAACCTCTTGCAGATTCCACAAAAATAACGTTTTTTCACACCCACTCCAGAAGTATCTCACGGAAAGTAACTTCTTTGTTAATCGGACAACCACAGATAAAACCATAAATAAATGACGTTGTTCATACAACGCTGTGAGATCTAGAAAGTCGCAAGAGGAGGCACCGCAATTTTTGAAGGAAAATGTTATGAAAATGGCCTATCGGCCGTGATTGTTTTCTGTTGGCAGTACTAATTAGGACAACTGTGCTTTGCAAAACTAGTGAGACATTTAGTTTCGACCCTTGCAAAAGGAGTCTTGCCAAAGCTGTTGCTTGTCTAGTACATGTAAGTACACGTATCCTAATTCCGCAAGATAAGTTTTTGTCTTACTTTGTAAATCTAAGGTAGCTCAACAGATTGTTTGGTCCTAGAATTTTTTGAGACTTGCGCCTGCTGAGATATCGTGAGGTATATGTATCCAATTTTGACCGTTTCTAAGTACTCGTCTTTCGGTTCACTTTTGGGTGGTACATGCACATTTCAGATAATTCCAGTTCATTGCCAAAAGATGCATTTTGGTGATAGATTTTGTAAAGTCATTGGCATTAATCAGGCTACAAAACAACAAAATCTGTTTTTGATTTTCTTACAAATCGTCAATTCTTACCGTGTCTTTAGACAGTCACTGACATCAAAGCAGGTAACTTCACCGGTTGAATACGCTCAAAATGTTTTGATATTTATCGAGTAGGGTTTAGATTCGCCAGATTAACGTTTGTAGCCTGCTAAATTCGGGGATAAAGGTTCGATACCACCTGATGCAGATCTAAGAAAATTACTTTTCTCTTCCATACGTTTTCTTTCATTGATAAGACAAACGTTTGAATATTTACCACATATCTCCGGCCGCCATTTTCCTGAAGGATTCTGGCTCCTCGTAGTTGGTTACATGAACCTCGAACAGCCACACGTAACCTGTTGCTAGTTCCCCACGAACTAATATCAATCACACTTCGCCCACATTTATCAAATGTGATGACGTCACCAGCAGCCAATATTCCAACTGCACAGTTGCAGTATGGCGCACGATTGTTTCTGCCACAGCTTTTGTATTGAGCGTGAACCTTGAGAAATAAAGACGGGAGTGGGAAAAAGCTTTAGATGTCAACAGAATATGTGTTTTTCTATTTTAAGGGAAATTCCGTCAAATACGTAAATGGTTTAAAGAGGCTTGGAACGCGATAAACAGATTGAATTGCAATAAACACAATGGTTCTCTGCCATTGAAACATAATTCAGCCTGCTCACCGGGTATTTTCAGAGTATGCTTAATTGCTGTAGATATAAAGCATTTTCCTTCAGTTTCAAATTTCAAAAATACCGCTCCCCACTTGGTCGATTTTTCTCTCACAAGGCAAAGCACTTCTCCTTATTAGGTATCGTGGCAAGACATAGGTGTTGCATATTTCCCTTATATGGGAAATGTGACCTTTGACCTCAGGCGACTTGAAGCAACTGGTTCTGAGCTAAGGCACACATTTATTGTAAGTGAGAGGGAGATTAGAATCTCTGTGATAACCACGGAGTTTTTCATTCACGCTATTTCAAAAATCGTGAATTTTGTGATTTTTTCTGTAAATTTTCTCACAAGGGAGAGTGAATTACTCTGTACTAGACGATGGAAGATGGTACTTTCGTCATGGATTGTTTAAAGATATTTTTTACGAGCTTTCACGTTCCATGCCCTTTAAAAATTCAGGTGATTACCTCCAGAGGTTCTGTCAGGTGTCTATACAGCACAAACTCTCCTTCTTTCTGTAGTTCATAATATCTGTAAAAATATAGTTAACAAACACGTTTTTTTAGGTATTTATTGCGAATCGTTGGCAATATTTCGAATTATGCTGCAGTATCTGAATTTCGGTAATATTTCATGAACGCAAAATATGAAAGGAGTTCTCTGGTTATAAATAATCAAAGCAAATAGGAATGACTTGGAAATTGTGAAATAAAAATATTGAGCTTGTGTTCTGTATTTTAGCCCAAAATCAATTTTAGTATCAGAAAAAGATAGAGTTCACAATATTTCAAATTACATAACTGCAATTAGGGTAACCGGAGTTTCTCAGTAACAGTAAGCCTTCAGGTAATATTATCCATTTTTGATTCCACAAGTTTCTGACCAATACTAAGTAAGTACTCGGAATTCATGTGTACGTAAACGCCATTTACCTGCCATCAAAGGACTTCATATGTGGGTCGTTGGTACTTCTGCATACAGCAACAGGCTTGTCTTTGTCTTTAATAAGAACCTGAAAGCGTTCTGTCGCATATACATGTAGTGATACTAGCTATTATGCGCTATTATGCGCGTACAATGTGCGTATAATGTATGCATAATGTATGTATCTCTCGTATTTAATGCCCTTATAATGTGTGTAATATATATATATATATATAAATACTAAATATGTATAAATTTATTATATGATATATGATCTATATATATATATACTATTCGTTATGCCTTACGCATTAGGCATCACGCATTCTGTATTATATATAGATCATATATCATATAATAAATTTATACATATTTAGTTTTCAAACACAAAGTTGTCCGCAATTTATCATTTTTTAAAGTTTCACGTTCAAAGCAAAAATGAATTCCTGTCACAATGTATGATTATGTGACGTTTAAAGGCATGAATTAAGATTTTTCAATTATCGAAATCACCGGTGAATATTACGCACATTGTTTGCAACCAGCATTTATTGCCCCAACTCTCATCCCAATTCTGAGTTAATAAATTCGGAGAAACATAATCAACACCCCTAAGTGTCTATTTTCATAACCATATTGTACAACAGGGATCCAAATACAGAGGCAACTGCCAGGAAACTTCCGCGGCTATGAGACGCTGCACTAATTGTTTGTTCGCTTGGCAACTAATCGACATTACCATAATGTTGTCTTCTAAAAGTTTAAGGCGGTAGATACAGTATCAGTGCATGGTGCTTCTTCAACAAATAATTTTTTTAACTCAAAGTAGTCCGCTCACCACCTAAAAACCGCTAACGCGCACTTGAAGTTCGCTGCCGTAACCACATTTGAGAGGTTTCACCGAGAATTGTCCTATATTGCTTCGAAACATAACGCGAACAAATTCCAATTATGATATAAAGGAAAGTTTAAATTCATTATTCACTGTTGTCTAAGGTTTTCTTTTTCAAAAGGTCACACGATCGAAATCATAAAAGAGGAGTGTAGTAGCGTATTAGCTGAACGAAAAACTAGCCAAGAAACGATGATATAGCAAGTTGCCAACTGGGAGATGGTTGGTGGTGATAGTAGCCACACCTCGTTTGCTGCACAGTTCATTTTGAAGCATTTGGGATACTTGGGCGTGTTTTACTCTGCCCAGGTTTGTAAAGCCACCCTATTCGAACTCTGGATCCGCATTCAGACCCCCTTCGCATCTTAATCATCTACCGGGCGAGTCTTTCGTCGTAGTTTGGATATGCCCTTGGCGTCCCTTGGGTCTTACCTTAATTTCTGGGAGGTGATAATTTGCCCAAGCACTGTGACCTATGACCTGGCTAGGTGTACGAAGTCTAACAGAACGCAGCACGTGGTCGCCCTGTTGGAGAAGAAAAGCAAACATAGGCACTGTTTATATTTGAACATCATCGAGTATACTCTTGAATTCAAAAACCTAGATAACGGCGCCGCGCCTTAATGAATCACCTCATAAACAGGTTTACATCCTTTGAAAACTATGTCAAAAGGTTGACCTTGTCACACAGACGGTAACAGCGTAGAGACAGCTGATCTTGCGTAATCGCAAAACGTGACTTTTGATTGACGAGTTAACGTAAAAGACCGTTAACAAAATGCAACCTTCAGTTTTTTTAGAAAGTCTAGCCATCCAGGAAATAATGCAACGTAGTAAATGTATCTTAATCGGCTTTAAATAACATTATCTTTTTTCTGAAGCTGAAGGTGGCGCTGCTGATTTTTTTGTCTGAAAGGTCATTGTAATGAGGTAGCAATGAGTTACACAGAAAAACGATACTCATGTTTCGTGTCAACACGTCTCAATTTCGGTAATATTCCATTGTAACAAAGTGTGAAAAGAATTCCTTGATTAAAATAATCAAAGCAAATAGGAATGACTTGGAGTTTGTGACTTTAACACATTAAGCTTGTTTGATGTATTTTAGCCCCACATCATTTTTGATACCAGAAAAATTTACAGTTTACAGCGTACACTTTTCTTACCTGGGTAATTGGTTACTTTAATCTGGGGCAGGACACAATGATGACACCCCGGCCGTAGCTTGGACCCCTTCTCCCGGTAGCCATTAATTTGGAGCAGCATGGGTAGGACCCATTCACACCGCCATTGGATGGGAGCCACCCATCCACCCGGTCGCGTCGTAACTTAGTCCCCCTCCCAGTCGTTTCCTAGTTCCGGCACTGGCACTCTTTTCTGGTGCCCGGGAGCAACTACCCCACTCCCCAACCTAAACTTTGCATGAGACTCGGCTAGAATTTTGTAAACTGAAAGTTTTTCAAGCCTGTCACGTGATTAACCATTGTTTAAGCCGGGTCTAGAACGAATGTTGGTGGCCAGAGTGCCAGATGATGGATTGGATTCTACAACATGCATTTCTGTCATGGATTAAAGTACTTGCAATGCGTGCCTAAATGTGGGTAAGGCCCACACAATTACACGCGCCCAGTGATATCACCATTAGCCATCCGTACCACACTACTTCACGTACCCGTTCTATTTTACCATCAACTGATGCACGAACTTTTATGGTATGGATATCACTCCAGTTAGATTTATGTATCTTAGTGCCACAGCTTGTCGCCATAGCAACTTGAGGTATGGCTTCTCCAGTGGAACAGTGGGCGCCATCCTGGCTATCTCCAGGTACAAAAGCCAAAATATCCAGCGGTTCGTCACCAAAGTAGGGTGCGTGCAGTTTGAGACGGATGTCGATTTCATTGTCCTCCTGTACCTCAATTGGTTGATCAGAGTAATCTAAAATCTATTAAAAATAACCCCAGTAGTTAGAGATTTGTATTTAATACCACACTTGCTCGCAGTGCAGCCAGATTGGCAATAACAGCAGTAATGACGAAAACATTTTCAAAGATATTACAGATGGCAAACTGTAAATAAAATTTGTTGAATTGCCCAAACATTCCGGACATCAGCGCCTTGGGCGTGACATAAAAATTAAACAAAAACGATGACGTGGGTAAACGTATCTGAGTAGCACTAAGCCTTGTGCTTAAAAATAGTTTCATGAAAATGCATACATTTCAAGCGACAATATCATTAATCAGTAACACGTCTCAAACCAACCTCTCCAAAAGATTCGCTGCATTTTTCTGGTGGTAAAACTCAATCAGCTCAATGAGCTAAATCTCATTCTTATTTAGCTCATTGATCAGGCTGACGAATCAGAATTCCCTACTCTGGCACATTTTATCGTTCTAAGAACTGGTGTCAAGCCAAGTGAAATAGGGATATTCAATTGATCGGTGAAAAATGACTTGCGAGGTACATGTAAGACAGAAATTATGATTTACGCCCCCACATGTCTTAATACAAGTGTTGCCACGCAATTGTCAGAACATTACAGTTAAGAAATACTCTATGTAAATTATTCTAAGCAGATACCAATTGTCGGTACATGTTTGAAGACCCTTTGCCATTGCTGAGTTGAGACAAAGTAAGTTTTCCAAAGACACGAAGCCCATGCAGGTTATAGGACTTCGCCATTTACTGTCTACGAATATAAGTGGTGTATACACAATCCTGTTTCTGAGGCACAGGGCAGACAAATTATATGTTTGTGATTGACCGAAAAATGCGACCAGAGCTACCGCAATCTAAATTCAATACGAGATGGATTCTCACAGCAAACGTAACAAAAGTTTTTTTACAGCATCCTTTATTCTTTTTGATGGGGAGTATTGTGGAATTTACGAGTACACTGGTAGAAAACATGCCCTAAAGTCCTTCAGTAGACTTCGCTCTAATTGGATCTAGGGGCACGGGTGTTGATTGTTTTTTGGAGACTTCTACTAAGTGTTGAACTCTAACTTACACTATTGACGTAATGCTAAGACATTGGTCATATAACGGCCACAAGAGAGTAAGGGCAGATCGTGGCCAACCAATAACGCTTTAGTTTGACCTGTGGTAGAAAGAAGTGACGCCCTTTGTCAATCTGGCGGTGAAATGAATTGAATTAGATTGAGATAACCAAATAAATCTAAAAGACCTCAATGAAGTCAAATCTGATCGTGGATTTTTCGTTTTGAAGAGAACGTGTAAAGTTCGCTTACCATTTTCAGAAGCATTTACATGCTCTGTTTACTGGACATACATTGCGTTTGGTTACTTACATGTATGCCTCATGAGCAAGAGTCGTATATGTATTGAATATTCACAACTTACTTCAATGCCCAGAAGTTTGTTGTTACTTTGACGCCATTGACTGTATAGTTCACCAGTAAAGTAGCGAGCCTTGCATGAGATCTAGAGCAAAAAAAGGCTGCATGTAATCTTTGAAAACAGTAATTGAAAATGGACTTTCTGAATGTTAAAATGTGCAAATTATTAGGCAAAGAACAGTGGGAGTATATTGCATCACATAACCAGAAATTAAATACCATACTTGAGAAAAAATACCACGCCTGCGTTTAACAAGTTTCTTTCTAAAACTAAAACCTTGATCGAACTCACCTCTTTACCAAAGTAAGACCAAAATTTTCGGTCTTCCTCATCCAAATCTATTTGCGCTAGTTGAGTTTTCACGCGCTTGAAATCAATTTGGTTAACTCCAGCTAGCCATAATATCTCTACAGTGACGAGTTCATTGTTGGTTGGCAGCCGTACTGAACATCTAAAGTTGAAGGAATTGGTCTTGGGTTCAAGCGAAATAACTGGGTCGTGTTGAAGTTCGATAATACTGGAAACTGTGAGAAAAATAATCAATTAAATATGATGTACAAATCGATGGTGAAGTAACCTTCGTAATGGGATGTGTGAAGATGTTTTCGTTCAGGACATGAGACACTCGCAATTGTGTTTTCTGACATGAGCATGCATGTTTCGTGTATCAATAAAAATGTAAAAACTGAAAAGAGTGGTCCAATAATGCAATGCAACGCGCGTTTGCATTAACATAAAATTAATCAGCTGCATTGCTTTACCTGAAAAAAATGTTTTCATTTCGATTATCAGGTGGATTAGTGATGATGGTCTATAGCTGTAAAGCTCACAAGTTTAGTTCAGGGCGAGAAATGCATTATGTCTGTCACGTAAAAGAGCAAATTTGTTTGCTCCTCCAAAAACCTTCGAAAGTTCATCAAAAGGGAATTACGAAATCTTGTCTTACGCTCCAAATAATTACTTCCGAAAAATAATTCAATCTCAATTCAACAAAGCGGAATGTTTCTGAGAATCTTCATCCTTCTATCAGAGCTGTTTTGAATTGCATTATTTACATGAACCAAACTGAGTTCAATTGTTCGTGCGACCAAAGTTCAATACCATACACGGTACATTCCTCTATGATGTTGGTGAATATCAAAATTTGACATGCAGCGACGATTCATTTTGAACTACTGGATCATTTTAGAATTAATCATGTGAAGAAAGAATGAATCGTATTAAACTTGAAGACTTACGCCTACACCCAGGAGTAAATCCTGTTGGCGACACTTGTCCAGGCGGGCACAATGAGTGGTCTCCTGAAACAACAGATTGACAGCAATGGTGTACTTTAGTCTTCAGCTGTTTTTTTGACATGGTGGGGTAACTGTATCAAGACAGTGGCAGTGCTTGATTCAGCCCAATATCTCACAATATCAAAACGGCTTTTTACAAAACCAGATAGACTATTGACTTTAACGATGTAATTTATAGACCAAGGGTTAGTTCAATTCTACACCATCCCTCTCACGCACTTATTGTAACTCATGTTGGCTACTAAGTTGGTTGTCTGAGAGAGAAGTCGTAGAACCAATCAAAAGCGCCAATATGGTCTAAAATGATTCGTCTTAGTACTCCCCAGAGTTAAATACTATTCTTATGTACATTTAATGCTCGTTCAAAACGAGTCTTTTTGCGGAATTTCTTGCGGAACTTAAATACCTAGAATATTCCACAAAAAATCAGAAAAAGAGACTGGCATGAACGAAAAATACTAAGATCAAAATGTCCAGTCTTGGGTTCACACACATTAAGTGTTGGTGTTGGACCCAGGAAATCATAATAGAGTTGGTAACTTCTCACAATAATAATCATAATGGGTAGAATTGTAGTTGAGACTGTTAGTGATTCAGCCAAATGGTACGTATCGTTTTGTCCTTGACCTTTACCGAAATGAAAGATTTTACGGAGTAAATTGTACATTGGGAATAGTTTACCCTTTAACATAGTCGGTTGCTCGTAGTATCGGCGATGCACACAATGCTTACCAAAGCAATAGGCAGATGCACACGTTTGAGGGGGCGTCAAGTAATAGGCCACCACCTGATCACTGCACGCCTTCACTTTCAAGGCAATGGTGTACGCACAACAGTTGTCACCCACTGTAAGACATGCTTGTCTGTTGACGATACCGTCTCCTGGCAACGGTATATCACCTGAAAAGACAAAGTTTCATTGACTTCCACCAAAGCTAGTCCACTAGCTCGTATGTCATTTTGCGACAAGTGGACATTGTTTTGCAAACGACGTCGAGAAGCTCGCCCGAACTGCTTGTGGCGTTTGCCAATGTTGGAGATTGGGAAGTTTGGCTAGGGTTCCTGAGCGTAATTTTGTTTTAGTTACTGTTCTAGAGGAAGCTCACATCCTTTAAAAGATATACTTACACACCTAATCCAACTTCATAAGTCTCTACAACAATGAACGTGTAATAGGATGAGAAGAGCATTCCTCACACACAGTCACATTACAATGAACTTTTAATGCATTTGAGTGCATGGTGTTTTGACATTTCTGTGGTGTAGTGCTTACATCCAAACTTGAGCGATACACGTACAGATCTCTGAAAATTTTGATCTGGGATTTTTTATAGTAAAATAGTAAAACTAGTAAAACTAAAATGACGAGCGTCGGTACTAAAATATATTAAAATATCCCCACGAATCGAGCGATGCGCTCTTTCTCAAGGGTGTGCTGTAGCTTTATGCGTGCGGAAATTTAATATATTTTAGTACCGACGCTCGTCGTATTAGTTTTAATAGTTTTACTATTTTATATTTTTAATCGTCGGTAACTGACGGCATTGCATTATCTATTTGATTTTTATAGTGAGTCACTATAAATTGTTATTACAAAGAACAAACGNCTCCCCAGAGTTCAACACTATTCTTATGTACATTTAATGCTCGTTCATACGAGTCTTTTAGTGGAATTTCTTGCGGAACTTAAATACCTAGAATATTCCACAAAAAATCCGAAAAAGAGACTGGCATGAACGAAAAATACTAAGATCAAAATGTCCAGTCTTGGGTTCACACACATTCAGTGTTGGTGTTGGACCCAGGAAATCATAATAGAGTTGGTAACTTCTCACAATAATAACCATAATGGGTAGAATTGTAGTTGAGACTGTTAGTGATTCAGCCAAATGGTACGTATCGTTTTGTCCTTGACCTTTACCGAAATGAAAGATTTTACGTAGTAAGTTGTACATTGGGAATAGTTTACCCTTTAACATAGTCGGTTGCTCGTAGTATCGGCGATGCACACAATGCTTACCAAAGCAATAGGCAGATGCACACGTTTGAGGGGGCGTCAAGTAATAGGCCACCACCTGATCACTGCAGGCCTTCAGTTTCAAGGCAATGGTGTACGCACAACAGTTGTCACCCACTGTAAGACATGCTTGTCTGTTGACGATACCGTCTCCTGGCAACGGTATATCACCTGAAAAGACAAAGTTTCAGTGACTTCCACCAAAGCTAGTTCACTAGCTCATATGTCATTTTTGCGACAAGTGGACATTGTTTTGCAAACGACGTCGAAAAGCTCGCCCGAACTGCTTGTGGCGTTTGCCAATGTTGGAGACTGGGAAGTTTGGCTAGAGTTCCTGAGCGTAATTTTGTTTTAGTTACTGTTCTAGAGGAAGTTCACATCCTTTAAAAGATATACTTACACACCTAATCCAACTTCATAAGTCTCTACAACAATGAACGTGTAATAGGATGAGAAGAGCATTCCTCACACACAGTCACATTACAATGAACTTTTAATGCATTTGAGTGCATGGTGTTTTGACATTTCTGTGGTGTAGTGCTTACATCCAAACTTGAGCGATACACGTACAGATCTCTGAAAATTTTGATCTGGGATTTTTTATAGTAAAATAGTAAAACTAGTAAAACTAAAATGACGAGCGTCGGTACTAAAATATATTAAAATATCCCCACGAATCGAGCGATGCGCTCTTTCTCAAGGGTGTGCTGTAGCTTTATGCGTGCGGAAATTTAATATATTTTAGTACCGACGCTCGTCGTATTAGTTTTAATAGTTTTACTATTTTATATTTTTAATCGTCGGTAACTGACGGCATTGCATTATCTATTTGATTTTTATAGTGAGTCACTATAAATTGTTATTACAAAGAACAAACGAATTTGAAAATCAGGAGGAAGTGGGCGATTCTCGTGGAGGTTTTCAGAGCAATATGGAGCCCGGTGAAACTCTTTGTGTGAACCATGTGCGGACCACCAGATACGGACTGCACAACCCTTCGGGCTTTCGGTGCGAGGTTCTGAAACTCCCTAGCGGGGGTATCGGAAGGAGATAGTGTTTCAAAGTTAACACAGGCTGTCGGTTTGTACGAGCAGTAATTGCGCCTGCAGGTGCTGCCAGCAGGTGCTATAGTGTGTGTTGTGCCCTCATCTGGCCGCAGCCCATTCCTCATGGAATTTCTTAACGTGCTGGTATTTTGATTTGTAATTTATTAATTTGTTTCATATTTAAGATTTATTTAAATTCATTTAAATTTCCTAATTCTCAAATGATAATAGCACTGTTCCTAAATCTGACAATATATATTTTAATCTTTCTATCTACGGAACTACCCCCTAACATCATTACCACATAACACATTACGTCTATCCCAGAATACACAAAACAAAACAAAAATGACAGAAAAACACACCTGTGATATTTGCAAATAGCCAGGCAGTTAATTTTAAAGACAGCTAAACAACAACACGCGCACACAANATTGGGTAGAAGTGTAGGTAATCTGTGAGCGATGTCACAGAACAAATCAGGAACAGGTTGCTAAATGTCTTTCACGCCTGTCTAAATTTTTCCCTCTTTCTGTTACAAAATTTCACAAAACTCGAATGTCTGAGTATTTCACATTGGGAGTCTTTCTTTAAAGTATACATGTATGTGTTAAGGTCATCAAGCCAAAATAAGTTACTTAAAATTTGAGAAATCATTACATATTAATGGCAAAGTAATCTATGCTACCCATCTTCATCGCTTCAGTGACTGCATTCGACTCACTCACGGCCGGTGTGTGCTGTCCACAAAGGTACCGGTAAGCCAACTGACACACGCGAGACGAGAGATGGAATCAAGTGCAGCCAGAGTGTGTAACTGTGTTGCTTGCGAACAATTTTTTCCAGTTTTGTGAATATTTTTCACTCGATAGAACGTCAAGTATAACAGCTTCATTTAAAGTAATCACCTCTCATCCAGATGGGATGTTTAGTCTCACAGTGGTATTCCTTAACACAACTTGTCGGCATAGTCATGGTTGACAGTGTTGATTCATCCGGTGTTGTAGGAGCTAAGAACATGTACCATCCTGTGTAATGTAAAAAATATTCAATACACAGCTGCATGAAACTTCGCCATGTAATAAACTATTATATTCACGAAACGTTAGGAAGGTGAATTTACTTCGATGTCTGATTAGCGAATTGTTTATACACATGCCCACCGTCAACAGTGATTGCTAAGACAATAGGTTATTATGCTAGGCATACTCTACCTTCCGTCATAGATATGTCGCACAGGAGTCGCTTCTCAGTATTTCTGCTTGTAGTCACATTCGCGCTTCTTTCTGGAACGTCAGACACTGGGTGGCTAATGCGTGTCACATGCTGTGGAAGGCAGGGATCCAAAGAACTGTCAATCTCAGGTGCAGCTGTAAAAACAAGGCGAGGTACTCACTCTTTTGTTTGGCACGCAACAAGGTAATAGTTTACCTTCGTGTCTGACGCTCCTCTTTAAGAATGTACTCCGAATGTTTGTTGAAAATCTCTTTTTAATTAAGTATCTTAAACTGTTTTGAGATTGTGATATGTTTACATCAGGTATAAAACATGAGCGGCGCACCATAGGCCGCTGGAGGACTATAGCCCCCCCTTTTTGTGCCCCAAAATATTTTAACTTACGCTAGTCCTCCAGGTGTCGTTTTGCTGTATTCAGCACCCTCTCTCTGCCGTCTGACATTTTGTTCTGGTATTGTTCATTCTATTTAGCTCTCAATAAACTTTAGTGTTTCGTCCACAGTTGTTCGTTCTGCAGAAACAATTACCTTCTGGCGTGGTGCGTTATATAAACGCTCTTTACGCCCGATCCCCGTCAATTACCACAGGGCACGTACGCTATCCCATTTCAAAGGGGGACGAGCCAGTTCACACTACAACTGGTCCACACACTTACCGTGACAACTGACATTGTTTTGCACTTTATTCGCACCTGCAACATGTCGCAGAGACCCCCTAAACAATGGTCGTTAACCAAGAACGAGACAATAACAACTTTTGAGGCTTGGCGTCAGAGCTTACTGTACATACTATCCCTTGACAAGAATTTTGCTTCCTTCCTAGTTGACGGCGTGTCGTGGAGGAAGAAAAGTCCTACCTCACCTCACCGGGGTTTGGTCGCCGATGGCGATGGTGTCCCTGAAGATCACAGGAGGACTGCTGCTCAGAAGTGTCAACACCTGGAGCTCCTGCTTGGCCAAGTGGCAAATTAGTGTCCAGTAATTTCTCGCAATACCATAGTGAAGAACTCCACATCACTGGCCAACATATGGCAAGCCACCCGTTTGCATTACTGCCTACAGTCTACCGGTGCTCACTTTTTAGACTTCAGCAACATCGTCTTCGAAGCTGATGAGCGACCAGAAGACCTGTATCAAAGACTCGTCTCATTTGTCGAGGACAGTCTACTACAGGCCCACGGTACCATTCGACATCACGACGAAGTAGTCACCGTAGATGAAGAGCTGACCCCACACTAGAGAACATGGTTGTTCTCACTTGGTTAAAACTCCTTCATCCTGATCTCCCTAACCTAGTAAAGCAACGTTACGGCACTGAACTCCGATCTCGTACCCTAGCCACGCTAAAACCAGAGATCTCTTAAGCTATGGACTCGTTGGACACACTGCAGATGCTAAGATACTACGTAACAGTACTAGCAAATTCGACTCCAAACTCTCTAACTTCCACACACCCAAACGGACCTCAACCAGCAGACCACCGTGCCCCCTGTGTGTGGAAGCTCATCGTGCGGAGACAGTATTATCTCAGCAAATGCCCATTTCGTCCACCACAAGTTCGTCTTTTCATGAGTAAGGCGCGACAACTTACCTGTTCAGAAGACCATAGTGTAGATGACGCCAATGTGGACGATGACGACGAATGCTCTAAATTTCGCGCGTCATCCCATCGTGTCCGTGTGAACAAGTCTCCTACTTTCAAGTGTTTTACACTCATCATCCTGTTGTCCTCACCGTTGACACAGGTGCTGAGACAAATATGATTAAGGCATCCTTCGCAATGTCCCCATCAAACCCAGAACTCAGTGCGCTTTCCAAGCTGACGGCAAGTCACCGTTGTCCGTAGTCGGGGTAACATCACTCTCGGTTTCCCGAAATGACCAAAAATTGCTCCTCGAGGCGCTCGTCGTTGACGATCTGGACGTCGATGTTTTGGCTGGGACCCCATTCATGACTTCGAGCGATATCGCTGTTCGACCAGCAAAGCGTCAAATCACGATCCGAGGGACTGACATAATCACCTACGGCTCTGGGACAAAGTCTGCCACAAGTCCACACCATGTCCGCCTCACGCAGTCACATCTGTTACGATCACCGAGGTGATCCACAATTTTGTGGCCAGGGTATTTTTTGGAGGTTACCGTTACACCAGATGTTGATCCTGATGGATTCCTTGCCATTGAGCCACGGCTTGATACTGGCATCCAATCAAGTAAGCCATGGCCTCAGCCTGCTATAGTTGAGACTGTAGGCGGCAAGATTCGAATTGTAAACTCTTCCATGGAACCATACAACATCCCTCCTAACAACCACTTTGGTCAAGTTCACGCTACTGCCCCGAACTTCTAGCTAGTCAAGGACTCTGTACCACCAACAAGGTCCACGCTTACTGTCACAGAATCTCCTACAACATAGTATTCGAGCTCTGTTGTGTTGGACCCTGACTGTTTGCTGTCACCTGAGACCAGACATTTGTTTTGCAGTGTCATGAATGAGTACAACTAAGTGTTTAGCCCTCGCGTTCCTGGCTACAATGGGTCTGACGGTCGATTCAAGGCTGTGGTTAACATGGGTTCCGTCCAATCATCCCAGCGAAAGGGATGTGTCCCACACTATTCTCGTTGCAAGCTCGTGGAGTTACAAACCAAGTTTGATGATCTTGAGAAGGAAGATATCTTTCGTCGACCGGAGGACATCGGCATCACCGTCGAGTACCTGAATCCTTCTTTTCTAGGGAAGAAGCCAAACGGTGGGTTTCGTCTAGTCACTGCCTTCGCGGATGTAGGTCGTTACTGCAAGCCCCAACCGTCCCTTGTGCCCGATGTAGATACCACACTTCGCACCATCGCATGCTCTAGGTACCTCATCGGTACGGACCTCACCAGTGCCTTCTACCAGATACCATTGGACCGTTTTTCTATGAAATACTGTGGCGTCTGCACTCCCTTTAAAGGGGTGCGTGTCTATACCCGTGCTGCCATGAGTATGCCCGGCTCAGAAACTGCACTCGAGGCACTCTTGTGTCGCGTCCTTGGAGACCTTCTTCAAGAGGGCAAAGTCGCAAAACTGGCTGATGATTTGTATCGCGGAGCGGATATCCCAGATGATCTCCTTACAATATGGACCCGTGTACTCCAGGCTCTGGACAGGTGTAACCTCCATCTTTCACCTACCAAGACCGTTGTTTGCCCAAGGTCGACCACTGTCCTGCGGTGGATTTGGTCGCATGGCAATATCTCCACGAGCCCTCATCGTATAGCTACACTCTCGTCCTGCCCTAAACCTGATAAACTCCGTGGTTTAGGTTCCTTTATTGGTGCCTACAAAGCTCTTGGTCGAGTCCTACCTGCGTGTTCCCAAGCTCTTGCACCGTTAGAAGAGTCAATTGCAGGCATGAAATCCCAGGATAAGGAACCATGGAATGACAGTCTTCGTGATTCCTTCGATCGCGCCCAACAGTCACTCAAGTCACACAAGAGCATCCTGTTACCTTGACCCTCAGACCAATTGTGGATCGTCACGGATGGGTCTGTCACTAGTCATGGAATAAGGGCAACGCTCTATGTCACATGTGGACAGAAGCTGTGTCTTGCTGGGTTTTACAGCGCCAAACTTCGCAAACAGCAAGTCACTTGGCTCCCGTGCGAGATTGAGGCTCTATCTATAGCTGCTGCCGTCAAACACGGACTTGTCTCAACATAGACAGCAAACCGTGTGTCCAGGCAGTAAAGAAACTATGTAGAGGGGAATTCTCATCTAGTCCTCGTGTAAAATCGTTTCTGTCTATTGTCAGCCGCTGCCAGGTTCACTTGTCACTGCAGTGACCCACGTTGACAAGTATGTTCGTTTATCATCGCCACAGAAGATGCTGTCGTGAGACATATCTTCGTTGACGACATACTGCAAGGATCGACTCCTCTCCCATTCACGACTCGCTGCACCTGGATTGCTACTCAGTTGGAATGTCCTGATCTTCGACGTGTCCATGCTCATCTGAAACAGGGCACTCGCCCTTCTAAGAAGCTCACTTCCTTACCAGACGTGAAGCGTTACCTCAGGGTTAGCACTATCTCCCGTGATGGTCTTCTCGTTGTGCGTCGAAGCCAACCCCTTTTTGGTGCTTCCGAGATGATTGTTGTGCCCCGGGCTGTTCTCGAAGGGTTGCTTACTGCCATTCACATCAAGCTTGACCATCCTTCCAAGCATCAACTGAAGCTGGTTGTCAGTCGCCACTTCCACGAGTTAGATCTCGATAAAGCCATTGAC
Source organism: Phoronis australis (assembly GCA_002633005.1). NCBI lineage: Eukaryota > Metazoa > Phoronida > Phoronidae > Phoronis > Phoronis australis. The sequence goes on from NMRA01000278.1 coordinate 247,482, forward strand.
CGGGTTTCTGAATCATGCCATGTATGTGCGTCCCTGAACGCCTCTCCCTGTGCTTTTGTCCCACAATCGACTACTGACCCGCCAGAGGTTCCAGGCATTTGCTTTGCTGCAGATGTCTTCAAGCGTTCGCACCAGCTCATTTTTCTTGAGCGTGAAACAGTCACATCGTATTCTTCCACTTGTCTTATTTACACTGAGACACATACTGTGCTCCGAGACGCTCTATTCCAACTCCTGTCAGAACCACTCACACTTGATGGACCGTCGGCCATTGTCCGGGTCGATCCCGCCCCTGGGTTTCGTGCGCTCCAGAACGACAAGCTGTTAAACTCCGCTGGCATACGTCTAGAAGTTGGTCGCGTTACGAACACAAACAAAAACCCCGTTGCAGAAAAGGCAATTGCTGAACTTCAGGACGAGTTGATACGCCAGACACCTGGAGGGGGTCCAGTGACTAAGCTAGGTCTGAGCATCGCTACAGCCCGACTCAATTCCCATCTTCGCTCTCGTGGTTTGTCATCTCGAGAAATGTGGTTCCAGCGAAATCAGTATACCAATCAACAAGTCCCTGTGCCTGCAGAGAAATGATCTTACAACAACACCGTGCCCGGACTGCGAATCATTCGCACAGCGAAAGATCGAAGAATCCCCAGGGACGACACCGGCTTCGCCCTACCTCTTTGGCTGTAGGTGATCTAGTGTACCTCCAGGCAGATCGCGACAAGACAAAGGCTCGTGATTGATTCTTGGTAGTGTCCATCGAGGACGACTGGTGTAATATCCGCAAGTTTGGTGGTTCGCAACTACGCTCCACATCATACAAAGTCAAACTGGATGATTGCAACGTTGTGCCCGAGTTTTTCTCTCCGCGTGCCGAGTTGCCTTCACCAGCTCCGACGCTGGATGACGACGATGTACCATACTCCACTGACACTCGTCCTGTTGATATGCCGTCCGCCGATTCTTCGTCTGTCACGTTGCCTCCTGATCTTCAGCTTCCACCTATTTCTCAGGCATTGTCGCTGCGTCCGGACGATGCCACCGTTTCTTCTAATGATGACAACCCTTGCGATGTACCCAACGCTTGCTCTGATGCCCAGCCCGCTCTCACAGAGGCCAGCGACTGTTGTCGACCGAAACGTTCTCACCGCCCAGCCTCGTACTTACAGGATTACGTCCTTACCTAAGGACAGTTAAAGTTTCCTCACGTTTAATAGCAAACTTATTTGTTGTTAGTTTATGTTTTTGTGGAGAAAGAGAAGTCACGCCAGTCCGCCAGATGTCGTTTCGCTGTAGTCAGCACCCTCTCTCTGCCGTCTGCCATTTTGTTCTGGTATCGTTCATTCTATTTAAATCTCAATAAATCTTAGAGTTTCGTCCACAGTTGTTCGTTCCGGATAAACAATTACCTTCTGGCGTTAGTTTAAAACAGAGAACAATTTGTGCATTTAATTATTTATAATTCTCTCTTAAGCAAAATCCTTCAAACTTGTACATGTAATTCAGATTAGAGCTTAGTTGAAAAAAAAAACAGAAACTAATCGTCACACGAAAGACAGGCGAATCAAAAAATCATTTGATTCTTTGTTCCTTCATCCAGCGACCAATAGCGACTCTTAACAAACAAAAGAAAGTACTTTTCAGGGTACGCCTGTGCGCTTGTGACCTTTTGACTGGTATTCCGTACGATCAAATGTTGGCGGTATCTTTGAGGCATTTGCACGTGCGTACAAGTATAGTCGGGCCACCCGGTCTCCAGTCAGTTACTTCTTGTCAACACAAACAGGTCGAAAATAAAGGACTTCTTCTAAAAGGCGTAGTAGTTGGAAGCTCTTCAAAGAGTGATGAAGCGGTAGAAATTACGGTTCCTCGTCAACAAGTTGTGCATCTGACATAGGTTTAAAGGTTGCTAAACCTGATGTCAATGACATTGATGCAAACACCGGAGAAAGTACATGTACCGCGTCAGCAAATTTCAATTTGAATTACGATAAACCGCTTCAACCCGAAAATTTTTGCTTTCCGAAAACATTATATGACAAAGAAAGTAAAAAATTCCAAAGCTCCTGGTTTAAAACATTCCCATGGTTACATTATGAGGAGAAAACTACGGTGCGATGTGCTTTATTTTCCGAGAGCAGTACCAAACGGGAAATCCCAGAACTGCACGTAGCCTTGATAAAGCATTCATTGAATTGCCTGGATTCAGTAACAGATGTTGCTGCTGGAACAATATCGCATGCAATAAATGTAGATTGTAAGAACTTAAAAGTATCACAGACCAAATGTCGAGGACAATGTTACGACGGTGCGAGTACGATGTTAGGAAAGAAAACAGATGTCGCCAAGACTATACAACAAGAACAGTCAAAAGCATTCCATACTCAGTGTCATTGCCACTCGCTCAGTTTAGGCGTTAAAGATGTAATAAATAAAACAAACTTGTATCCAACACAACGGGAAGAGTTAAAGAAATTGTGACTTTAATAAAGTATTCTCCGAAACGTGAACAAATATTTGGAGAAATTAAAAACAACATCGACGATGACGAGCACAATTTCTCACCAGCCAGACTCTTGAAACTCTGTCCAACGAGATGGACAGTTAAAACCGAATGCTGCAAGCGTGTGTTGAACAATTATCTGACTTTGCTTGACACCTGGACTTCGTGTTTATCGCAGAATTTAGACTCAGAAACCCTGCGCAAATCACAGGTTGTAAAAGTCAAGTGCAAAGTTTTGACCTCTACTTCGGCCTATCCCTGGGGTATCGATTGTTTTCCCATACTGACAATCTTGCCAAAACTCTCCAAAACAAATCTCTATCTGCCACTTAAGGACTGCGGCTGGCAAAGCTGACTGGTGAAAAGTTAAAGTATATCAGAAAGGAAGAGTCCTCCACTCATTTTGGAAAGCAACGCTCTCCAAGAGTAAGTCTTTAAACCAAATTGGAGATCCCACGTTACCTCGTAAACGAAGAGCACTGGCGCGTATTGAAACAGGGTCGGCAGAACCCGAATATTCAGTAAGCCCAATCGATCATTACAGACCGATATTACGAGATACTAGATCATTTAGTCGCTGAAATCCCAGAAAGATTTGACCAAGAAGCGTTTGAAATGTACGTGGTCCTCGAGCCCCCCGCCTCCACTTATTTCAGTGCAGTGCCGCCCATGTATAAGGTATTGGTCTGTTTTCACCAGACTCGAGCAGATTGTTTACAATGGCGCTGCGCATGCGTTTCAGTCGGCCAATTCTCCGGCCATGTTGAGGAGTTACAGCGTTCCTAGAGCGAGAACAGGTATATGATACAGTTGAGGTGGTTCTTGAGGATCACGTTTTCGGAGTTATGCAAACGGCATGGTCCCGAAGTGATTACCACACCCAGATAGCAATTTCTCACTTTGCATAGAACTGAATTGCGTAGTATTTCTCTTACGGCTAAAGTGAAGGACTAACTATCGAAAGTGTTCTGTTCAAAGCTCAATGTGCTTCAACATTTCAAAAAGTCATTTACCCGTACTCGATCTTCTAAGCATGCTGCAGTCTTTGAAAATCGCTGGAGAAATGATCGCTCGAAAGGGCTAGATGTTGGCTTAAATTGATGATGCAACGTTAAGGTGTTCTCTTGATCTACATTTGCTTTAAGCTTTACAGTACATCAACAGAGCTGAAATTGGTAATGTTGAATGTTAAAAGTACACATTGAACAAACCATTGCAGGACCGTCCATCGCCTGTGAATCCATCATTGCAGCGACACAAATATGTACCAGGTGTGTTGGAGCAGGTTGCCATTGTATGACACGGAGAGTCTAGGCACTCATCAATGTCTACAATATTTAGATTTACATTCTTAAATGTATCAATATGTGGTGGTTAGAACTGAATAATAAGAAGATTGTGGATGTCAAAATAAGCTAGCTTTTAGAGTGAAACACTTCCGTAATTTTTGGGACTAGGATTGACGTTTGCACTCGGAAAGAACTTGCAAATTGCCAGTGCTACAGATTGAACACCGTAAGCTGTCCGTTGTCCTTATGATAAAAAACAGATATGAGGGTTGGGCAAATGGAGAACAATCTTGTTTCTGTATCCGAACACTAGATGGATTCACTACATCACGTACAGATTTCTTAATGAAGCTTAAAGCTGCCTGCCCTCAATGTTTAGTTGCATGAAATCGAAACCATTATTAAACTTCTTACATCAATAACTCACGAAAATGCTAAAATTGTGAATTCAAAGTGGCACACATGCGTATTTCTATGACTTGAGTTGTGTCTGATTTCGTTACAATTGAGAATAACAAGCATGTGGTTAAAATGTTTGGCCTCAGATCGCTTCGGTTTAGAATTGGACATTGGCAATTAACAGTGACGCAATTCCTCTTTGAACTATAAGAAGCTAATATCAGAAAAGAAATGAAAATTATGGGGTATCGTAGCTGCACAATATTGAAATTAAGAGTTCAAAACAAGAGGAAGAAATGACGCCACCAAGCGAATAAATGTCAGCGCGTAGGTTAGCATATTGATTGTCAACATCTTACCTTCACAACTTTGGCCTTGGGGATTGAAACCTTTCCTGCATTCACACATATACGATCCAACCGTATTGACACACGAAGCCCCGGTTATGCAAGGCATTTGAAGACACTCGTCAGTATCTGGAAATAACAAGAGTCAAATTAAGAGAAACGTCTTCGAAACTGTAGTCTTGCCATCCTATAGATATGTATATGTATATACATATACTTATACCACAATATTAGCCTCGAATGGCAGATACATATAGATTATTACATGGCGAAGTCGTTATCCCCCGTTATCTAGAGCCCGAGTGGATTTTGGAGAATTATCGCCCGAGGGGCGTTAGCCCCGAGGATGATAATTCTCCGAAATCCCCTCCGGTTTCTCAACATTACCATGATAATCTTGTTCAACTTTTGAGAAAAAACAATTAATATGCCTATCCACAAATGAATTTGTGTAACCATTATTTATTAGAAAATGGTATTTTATGGAACCGTTTTCTAAATGCATTGGGATTAAACTAGTAAAAACAGATCAAAGTCGTGTTTTCAATGAAATATGTGTATGTATATGAACTTCGCTAAAACTCGACTAGACATTTTGTTTGCAAGCTTGATACTGATACGCTCGTAGTTTCGGAGCAATGTCCTTTGATATTTAGTCCGAAATTTAAAAATTCATCGAATTTGGGCGTTGTTCATCACATTTCATTGCTTGTATACTTTGGTGTCGCTGCAAAAATAATTGTTGTTAATTGTTGTTTGGGACACAATACCGCATTATCAATTCTAACAACACACACGAGCAGTATCATTGTAGTTTGGACACAACACTTCGTTTTCAAACATGATGACGACTTCGTGCAAGTATTGAATACATTGATGCACCCAAAAGACTATAACAGTGGTGACATGTTAAAAACATGGAGATCTTTTGCATTATAATAAGCGCTCTTGAGCTCAGTCACGTGTTCTAAAGAATGGAATATTTTACCTCGACAAGAAAAACCATTCCCAATGTAACCTCGTTTGCACTGACATGTAAAAGAACCATTAGTGTTGAAGCACGTAGCCTCGGTGTGGCACGGACCGTGAAGACACTCATTGATATCTGAAAGTAAAGACAACCCATCGATCACATTGGATGCATTTATGGTCCGTAAACCATGCACGAAGTGTAAGTTGACAATCAATTTCCGTCTTCCTTTTCTCTATTTAAAATGGGCAAACTAGTTTTATTCACGTTTATCGTCTATATTTGTCTGTCATTCATGTTTTGTTTTTAAACAACTTTTTGAGCACCAATACAACTTCTCCATTTTTCTCAGAAAACCGTCGTATAACCCTAAAATTACAAGTACAGAGTGTACGTACCATTTAAATGTTAAATTGAGAGTAAGTGAATACCATAGATAACGTTACATCTCAGAAACTGAATTAACACTATACTTGGGCAACAATTGCTTCTCAAAAGTGTAATGGATGACTACTATATTACTGAGATTTATGTTTATTACAATAACTCTCAGTATGATGACTCAGTAGAAAAATGGGCTCCAATACTACGGCTATTTACCTAGTTTGTCTGCCTTCTGGCACCGTTGGGTGTGTGAATTTGAATGAGTATGACTGTTTGTCTTGTCAAAACACGATTTTTAAACCTTTTTAATACCTGCTTTATTTCGTGAAAAAGTGCTTCTTCTTTAAAAAATCATTTTCACCCCTTACTATTTATGCCATTCCTGCATAGGTAGAACTCAACTAAAACAACACGCCATAGAATGTTTAACACAAAACATCGAACATTTGCACATAAACGTAATTGTGATCCTTCCATAAACAACCCAAACTTTGAATAAAATAGTCCCAACCATTGAAACAGGGCTACTTGTATTTATTAAACCGGCGAAACTGTTTGAATCATCAACGATTTAATATTGGACATTTACTGTAGATTGACAAGCTACTCCATAATTCGTTAGTATAATAACAAGGTTCGATCCTAACATTGCGCCGGAGATTTCCAAACCTACGCAGAAGTACTCTGGTATTAAAGTTAAAGGATCCAACGATACGTTACCTTCACAGTGTGTGCCATTTCCTGAATATCCTGTCTTGCATCTACACAAGTANTATGTGGGCCCTAGCGCGCGCTTCTTGGCCAAGTTTCGATTCGCGGTTTTTATAATTTTTCGTGTACAAAACAATCTGGATTCCTGTTGTGGGAGAAGATCTGTACGGGAAAGATACAATACCAATCCCGTTGACCTGAGTACGCTGTGTCTGTTCTGATCAGGGCCAGACCATGTACAGTGTGACACTTTCCTCCGCGCAAGATCAGCAAATCTTTTGCGTTCTTTTTGAAGCACTGCGGAATGGTTTGAAGTGTACAGCAACGGCTAAATACCGACATAGCGGCGAGGCTCGAGGTCCACTATAGAAATTACGCGCACAATGATTTTTCAGAACTGTCGGATATTATTGATAAATTGAATACATTTACTGTAGAGGTAAGACATTTTTAGCACTGATATATATACACAGTCATGGACTGGGCGCTTATTTTAGCGAAGTCTGAAAACGAGTGGGGACGCCATAGGGGCATGGGCGCTTATTAGGACGAATGTTATAAAAATAATTTTGGCTAAAATGACATTGTACATTACAATAAGAAATCAGTTCCAAGAAATACGGTATTTTATTTGCTATGAGCACATGGACCGGTCTTCCACCTTTCTCTCCTTTTCTTCGTTTCGGACTAGTCCACAAATTCTTTGTGCACGACCACACACTGTGTTTTTTGACGAATCGCGTAAAGGGTGACATGTACTGAATCGGTAGGGTCACACTGCGCCGATTTTTTTACTGCCGGAGCATCGACACGATGACCAAACTGAACCTTAAATTCATGATAAAAACAGCACAAGGAGGAGGAAAATTATTCACATTCATCTGGGAAACGATATATAGTGCTTTTGCGCTCTGAAATTCGGCGCTCGCCACCGGGCGACCGGCAAGTCAACTTCTACTCGCCCAGCACCATTTTTACTCGCATTGGCGACTGGGCGAATGGCTAAGTATATCCCTGGGAAGGATACCGACGAGATATTACTGGAATTGGTACGTTCAGGCACTGCACAGTACACCATGGCCAGCTGATGATCACTCACGAAGTTTTATCAGTGTGCCTCGTTTTCGATCAGTATTTAAAGATGGCGCGGGAAGATGGCGCTTTCGTAAAATAGGTGAATAGATATGTATATGTATATACATATACTTATACCACAATATTAGCCTCGAATGGCAGATACATATAGATTATTACATGGCGAAGTCGTTATCCCCCGTTATCTAGAGCCCGAGTGGATTTTGGAGAATTATCGCCCGAGGGGCGTTAGCCCCGAGGATGATAATTCTCCGAAATCCCCTCCGGTTTTTCAACATTACCATGATAATCTTGTTCACCTTTTGAGAAAAACCAATTAATATGCTTATCCACAAATGAATTTGTGTAACCATTATTTATTAGAAAATGGTATTTTATGGAACCGTTTTCTAAATGCATTGGGATTAAACTAGTAAAAACAGATCAAAGTCGTGTTTTCAATGAAATATGTATATGTATATGAACTTCGCTAAAACTCGACTAGACACTTTGTTTACAAGCTTGATACTGATACGCTCGTAGTTTCGGAGCAATGTCCTTTGATATTTAGTCGGAAATTTAAAAATTCATCGAATTTGGGCGTTGTTCATCACATTTCATTGCTTGTATACTTTGGTGTCGTTGCAAAAATAATTGTTGTTAATTGTTGTTTGGGACACAATACCGCATTATCAATTCTAACAACACACACGAGCAGTATCGTTGTAGTTTGGACACAACACTTCGTTTTCAAACATGATGACGACTTCGTGCAAGTATTGAATACATTGATGCACCCAAAAGACTATAACAGTGGTGACATGCTAAAAACATGGAGTTCTTTTGCATTATAGGAAGCGCTCTTGAGCTCAGTCACGTGTTCTAAAGAATGGAATATTTTACCTCGACAAGAAAAACCATTCCCAATGTAACCTCGTTTGCACTGACATGTAAAAGAACCATTAGTATTGAAGCACGTAGCCTCGGTGTGGCACGGACCGTGGAGACACTCGTTGATATCTGAAAGTAAAGACAACACGTCGATCACATTGGATGCATTTATGGTCCGTAAACCATGCACGAAGTGTAAGTTGACAATCAATTTCCGTCTTGCTTTTCTCTATTTAAAATGGGCAAACTAGTTTTATTTACGTTTATCGTCTATATTTGTCTTTCACTCATGTTTTGTTCTTAAACAACTTTTTGAGCACCAATACAACTTCTCCATTTTTCTCAGAAAACCGTCGTATATCCCTAAAATTACAAGTACGTACCATTTAAATGTTAAATTGAGAGTAAGTGAATACCATAGATAACGTTACATCTCAGAAACTGAATTAACACTATACTTGGGCAACAATTGCTTCTCAGAAGTGTAATGGATGACTACTATATTACTGAGAGGTATGTTTATTACAATAACTCTCAGTATGATGACTTAGTAGAAAAATGGGCTCCAATACTACGGCTATTTACCTAGTTTGTCTGCCTTCTGGCACCATTGGGTGTGTGAATTTGAATGAGTATGACTGTTTGTCTTGTCAAAACGCGATTTTTAAACGTTTGTAATACCTGCTTTATTTCGTAAAAAAGTGCTTCTTCTTTAAAAAATCATTTTCACCCCTTACTATTTATGCAATTCCTGCATAGGTAGAACTCAACTAAAACAACACGCCATAGAATGTTTAACACAAAACATCGAACATTTGCACGTAAACGTAATTGTGATCCTTCCATAAACAACCCAAACTTTGAATAAAATAGTCCCAACCATTGAAACAGGGCTACTTGTATTTATTAAACCGGCGAAACTGTTTGAATCATCAACGATTTAATATTGGACATTTACTGTAGTTTGACAAGCTACTCCATAATTCGTTAGTACAATAACAAGGTTCGATCCTAACATTGCGCCGGAGATTTCTAAACCTACGCAGAAGTAGTCTGGTATTAAAGTTAAAGGATCCAACGATACGTTACCTTCACAGTGTGTGCCATTTCCTGAATATCCTGTCTTGCATCTACACAAGTACGTAATTCCCCGTCTGATTGTAACACGCTGCGTTCGGGTGGCACGGGTTATAAGCACATTCTTGTCCGAATTCTGTAAAGATAGAGTTACTGCAGGCAATACAATTTAAAGAATTAACGTTTTTAGGGAGCGTATTGGAATCGACCAAACAGTTCTGGGGAAGCATAATGGAATGCCAAAAAAGGAATTAGGTCGATTATTCTCTTTTTGTGATCTTCATCAGACTAGATTTGGGAAAATTTGACCAAGTAAATTAAAGAAGTTGCAAAATTTACCTTAAACGTTCTATCCTGAGTTTTCAAATTTTGATTTCTTCTCTTTTCGAACAAAGTTGTCATTCAGCAAATAAGTCTCTAGAATCCCACTCCCTTGTGCATATTAGAGTTCAGTGACACTACATGCCCGCTAATTTATACACTAATTGGACACGGGGGTGACGTTGGAGGTTTGAATCGAATTCTGCAATCTGCAGACAAAATTTTTCCTTTCTTGTGGTCACCAATGAACTATGCTTTCATCGTAATTGGTCTAAATGTTCTTGCGGTATTAATGTAGGTATATTTTACAAAATATGCCCTAGCGGTGGATTTTGCCTCGAAAACAGAGCTCATCCTGTTTAGCAGAAATCTCCGTATATCAGTGATTAAGGGTGGGTCTACTCCGATCCGAGAAATAGAAACGAAAAGGGTTTTAAAAACGAGTAACTAACAATTATAACTGTGTCTCGGTAACTGGGTTTATTGCAGTGGTAACGCGAGATACAGTGCGTATCTTAACGCTCAAATTGAGGCCCAGCCGTCATGACGGCAACGGCACGTGAGCTAAGCGAAATAACGGTGGAATGACGGGTCATTTTGAGAGGTAAGATATTATTTGTACTGTATCAGAAACCAAAATAACATTTACCATTTTTACAAATAAAATTCCACCTAATTCTACAGGGTGCTTCATACCAGTTACCGTCTGTCCAACGTGTGTGCATGAACACGCAATCGTCGGATTCCTGATGAGGGGGGTGAATCCAATCTGAAAATGAGATAAACGGTTTGTAACATTCCGGACTCTTTTGATAACTGAAAAGTTCGAAACCCACTTACTTAATGCATAAAACGCCCGTTTTTAACACTTTGTAGAGTTCTATCGCCGAACAAGCCCATTTGACAGCCATATTGCTTTCTGTATATAGAATGGTCCTACGTGTCAAGGAACCGCTCATAATCATTACCTTTTTCACGAGCGCAGAAGCCATAATGTACATTGTAGGGGGATATGGTCGGTCTTGCTGCTAGAGTGCACTTTTGACGCCATTTAAATGGTGATGTCAAGCAACAAAAATCAACGTTTAATAATCAATTTTGGCACCGCAAATACCGTGGTGTACATGAAATTCTGCGCCGTGTTCCTTGAGTTACTGAAAGCGTTGGAAATGGGATCAGCTCACTACTCAAATTTCACTACTCTGAAGATTCACAGCTCTGAAAATATATGAAATTTCGGACTCGGGTGTAAGCTTTATACTTCCTTTGCAAAATAGACGATATTTAGGTTATTGGACGCAGTGGCCGGTGTACCTACATGTACTCTGTATACCGAAAACAAAACCCGGGTACTAATACACAAAATTTGGGTATTTTGTCTTATGAATACAAAAATATTAATACTTAATTGCATATTTGAAAGAAAATCAAGTAGGAATAATTATGAATTATGAACTACAATACATTTAAAAATCCATGTCAAGATCCCATCTCACGTGCGGCGCAGGACTGAAATAAGTGGGTGGCTATGGACCCCAGCCCCCTATGGTGCCCCACCCATGCATGCTTTAAATGGTTACTGAATGGACACAAATACAACATTTCATGCATGTCAGTTTTGCCTCATTAGCAGACATTCAAGCTAATAAACTGTTGGAGTTGGAATTTGGTTTCGGAGTAGAGGACCTTCGGAGCAGTGAACCTTCGGAGTTGTAGTGAAACTTCTGCGTAGTGACATGTAACCTTGCAAATCCCATCAAGTTTGCTGCTCGTATGAAGTCGGGCGAGGTCGTGTGCCATTGACAACAGTTTGAACAACATTCGCGCACCCAGCCTTAAAAATGGGGGGACTCGAATTTCTGTTGATGTGGATGGACTTTTTGCTGACAAACATCGGGAGGACCAAAAAAACGGGGTACCACCTTCAGAACTGTGCGTCTGCGTCTTTTTTAGTGGACTTTTGTCTCGTTTTATCGGACTTTTTGTTTCTCCGAGGTGGGTCTTTTTTCCCACTTCGCCAAATGGGGGGACTCGTTCGAGCCCCCGGTGCGCGCATAAACAAGGAGACGTCTTCATTGACCAACGTCTTTTATTAGGTTTAAACATACATTGTCCAAATAATGTGAACGTGTTCGTCGGCGAGATATTCTCAGTACAAGAACACACGGTTGTGGAATGTCTTTTATTCCATACGCGTTGAATATGTCGAGGGAAATACGGTCATGTAATAAAGTCTTCCGTATTCACCTCCCGCGCTACTTCAGCAGTGACCTCTGACATGGAAATTTAGTCAGTTCAAAAGGTACAGTAGGTCAATGTCGACTAGACGTCGTTAGCCGGTTCGATCACCAAACTTTCGGAAAATAGTTTGAAGTAATATAATTATAGCAGTGTAAATAACGCTCTACATACAGTCAGGTCTCAATCGTAACATCTGGAACAGGACAGTTGATTATATGACAGTCCTGTGTCAGTTTTCATTTGCTAAATATTTTATCGTCTGCAACTCAGGCGCCGAATCCTCCGGTAACTACAATATCAAATTGTTGTCAATTAATTATTTTCATTAGTTGTTACAAGTTCAATGAAAAGTTACCCTTATTTTCATCCTTGTTAACTCTTTTCAAGTAATAAATCGCCACATTTAAAACTGTTCCTTTTGCTAGAGAAAACTTGCAGCCTAACGCGCAAGTACATACATATAGGATTTGATCTGCAACGTGAACAGTCTGAGTGAAGTATTTAGAAAATCTGCCGAAAAAATTAAAGAAACTTAGGACTTCGAAGCGTATGGGATAAATACAAAACGTACCTCGATTGGCTTACATGACATTACTCCGACATTAGTCCGAGTATCGACCTTCGGTCGAGGTCGATACGCGGAATAATGTCTCTTGGGATATAACTTCATGTACGCCACTCTCGGTACGTTTTGTGCATTTATTTGAGCGACGACACAGGACTGCCTATTGAAGTTATGTGTACTGAATTAAAAAAAAAATGAAAACGCACCCAAAACGTGAGGATTATTCACCACTTCACAACCAAATCGTGGACTGGATACTTTCAATTCGAAATTCAAAAAAGCCTGCACATCACTATGCAGGTCACTTTACCATAACAGAAAACAAACTTTTATTTGTTGATAGAACGATTTTAAGACATTTACATACTACTTTTCAGGAGTCTCACTGTTATGTAAGTATAGAAATTTATTTGTAGGACCTTGTTACCCTATGGAAAGCCTATAGGCCTAGCCACCACGCACGTTCAACGTACGTGGTGGACGCGGTGTTATAACATAATGTCCACTTATCGTCTGCACGGTCCTGTCATCCACGCAAACTCATCTGGTCACGAACAGCCCGAAGTGACTAGTACCAACTTGATAATTATTGTAGTTAGTAATACCATTAATAAGTGCATCAATTTTGTTGTCGTTTTTCATATACATATATCCTAACCGTAATGGATATGATGGCCCATATGAATATATTCAATAGAATCCTATAGGATCCTACAGGAATTCATATAGGAAATATCGATTTCCTATAGGATTGCTATAGGATCAAGATAGGCCTATCCTATAAGAATTCCTATAGAAAAAATCCAATTTTTTCAAAAATCTGATTTCTAAACATTTTAACAAACAAGTAGCCTAAGAGTAAATAATAAAATGTTGGTTTGTTTTTATCTAATTTCAGCGCTTTCAACTCATCATGGTTTGTAAATTTCAATATTCAGGCTTCGTAGGGAGTTTTCAAATTAGTTCTAAACTATTGAGGCTTGACGAGGGTTACGGAGCACTATTTTGTTTCAGGGAGCTAAGTGGGAACTGAAGTCGTTGTCAATATCTGTGCCAAAACCGGGTTTGATATACTTTTAATAATTGTAGAAACAAAAGTAACTTAAAACGTGTCTGTAAATATAGAATATTAGTAATGCCATTCGAAGAAATTTGTACTTCTTTTTCTTCTCAATAACCAGACCCAGTCTTCCCGATTATTCTTCCTATCAAAAACTGGTAGGCTGGTTTTTATCGGTTGTAATTGTTGTACATGAAGCATTTAATCCAGTCACTCTTTAGCTCGTGAGAACCAGGTATAGAAATATGCAAGAGATATATTTTTGCAATGATTGGAATCCTCAAAAACCAAGGTATCAATCTGAACGTTTGATCAATACTTTCTGGTATTATTTTTGACATTGTCCCTCTGATGAGATGGCTTACGTCGACGACGAATCGTAAGCATAATTGGTTTGACCATAGTCTAGCCCTGGAATGCCAACTCCTGCACTTGACCTATCCATTCTATTATTGCACCTTGCGTCCTTGGGACTAGCCCCGAGAGTTTACACTGTGAATTTCCATCTGTCTGCTCGACTGAATTTTGATCGAGTGTTGAAGTTACGAAAAAAGCCTAAGTCCATTGGTTACCTTTCATTTGTCACTTTTGCTCATCGAGCCAGGCTCTTGAGGCACGCTTCCAGACAACCAGCGATTTCTCGGAAAATTAGTCAACAAACCCAACACTGGAGCTATTCGACGAATTCTCCTCGCGGTGTCGCTGCTGTACAAGCGATGATTGAATTGTGAATGCGTAGCTGTCTGCATGTAAACAGCTGGTAAAAAGACGGAATTGTAATCAAAATACGTCGTCGCGTTAAGCCTTATTATTGCTATTTTCCCGCGCCCAAATCTTCGACAGGTGGTCACAAATTCCCAAAAGACCTAAGGTTACTACAGGTGTGGAGAATTGTGGTCAAAGAGGTCAACCAAGGGATAAAAAGTGTGTGGATGCCGAAGCACCACGCCCCGTGTGTGCTCTATGTATTTCCATTGAGAGGCTACATAACGTTACTTGGTAAATTTTTAGCAATTAGTTTCTATCAACATCGTTCAGTGACGTAATCCCCACCAGTTACTGCATAACGGATTTATTCAGAGGAACTAAGTGTTTCTTTTCAGGAACTCACCCGGGACCGGGATGGTTGGAAGGTAACAGTACATATTCACATATTGTCCTGGGTCGGAGTGCTCCCAATATAAGAGGTGTATAGGACGTCAGAAGTCAAGGGTGACTTTTTCACAGAAGTTACTATTCAAAACTATGCTATGTCCAATAAAATTCTCTAGATGAGTGAGTTTCTTTGTTTTATAACGGACCCCACCGCAAGGACTACCAGATTAGTAATCGCATTAACATGAATGAGAGCAACAACTGCCAACGAGGACTATGCAGGCAATAGCCTTGTGGAGGGTCCGAAACATGACTCTCAAAAGGGTACGTCTTCCCAAGAGAAGAACCCAGTGACTTCAACTCTAGAGGGAGAAGAGTTGGCCGACTAGTCGGTAGGAACAGATCCTGATGAATCCAACAGGGAAACGGTAGTAGTGACTACCAGGGCTCAAGCAGAGACTGTAAGTCAGGAAGCACTTTAGCGATGGATACAGCACTAGGTTATGTATATATGTGTCAGATGATTTTGTGTTAGAAAATTATTTCTCTTTGGCAGGAGTGTGTTGTCAGAATATAGTCTGACAGTATTTTTAGTTGTATTGTTTTGTTTTGTTTTGTTATTCTGTTTGATTGGCAAGACCCCCGAGTTAAGTACAGTGATGATGTAATTTGTTTACTACAAAATAATGTGGAACTTTCTAGAAGACTGAGTTCAGAAAAGTGATGATGTAATTTGTTTACTACAGTATAGTGTGGAACTTTCTAGAAGACTAGCATGACAGTGATTAATGCAGTCTGGAATATTCTAGAGACTAGTACATGTTTGTAGAATGGTTGGGTAGATTCCAGAAAGTTCTGGTATGTGCTTGAATTGATGAAAAGTTCTAGAACAATGCATTAGGCTATAAATACACAAGCACGGGTTTGTGTTAGTCACTTGAGTCCAAGAAGATTAAGTCAGTGAGATCAAGTCAGTTCAAGAGAAGATCAAGTAAGTTCAAGAATCAAAGTTAATCAGGAGAACTACAGTTGAGTTGTAATGAAGAGAATCAGCAGTTACAGCGATAGTCAATAGAGAGCCAGCTGTAGAGACAGCAGGTTATTGAATTAACGAGTGTAGCAGTTGCTGGAAGTATCTCAGAAGTTCAACACAAGTCAAGGCTTCGCAGCACTGGCTGGAGCATAAACAAACATTACATCGGGCGTTTTGTTTGAGTAGGCTTGTTAACGTACGGTCGGTATTAATAAAGAATTAACTTGAACCAGTCTTCAGTCAATCTTCTAACCGAAAGCTATTAGCACCGGTCTGTAACAGCCTGCGCCCACCCACACACGGGGAAAAACGTGACACAGGCCCCATGAATTATATACGCGAGAGAAGCCGGAAGGAGTGAAATTAAGCTATTGTCCACACATGACTCATTGGTGCTGGCTTGTGTAGCGGTCACATGTAGCTTCTTTTCACACACAAACAATCCGCTGGCACATTTTCTTATTACTGGGATTCACATTTCTCCAGGCCACTGGTTTGTACACTGTGCCATGCAGCACTGCTGGTGTGTGGCCATGCTGTGGGAAGAAAGCGGAATAACAAAGCATGTCTATTTTGCGGCTTGAAGTGGCCTTAAAAATGTCACTGAACCTGGAACAAATATTGAAATACGATCAATTAAGTATTCCAGGTTGGGTCACAAATGTTATCCCTGTGTTTCAAACATATATGGTGATTGGTCTAGTACAGTTTCACATAAAAGTGAATAATTACTATTTTCAGAAACCAAGGGTGTATATAATGAGTATTGCATAAAACTGTGTATTTAGTTTTTATCCCTAGCCATAACAATTCTTTAAACGCATCACTTGTCTGTAAAATATACAAGTTTTTTGAGACAACTTCAAACCTTTGTTACCCATTTTCAAGCCTTTTTAATTTTGATACTTTCAGCAATTTTAAACTCAGATTACAGGTTCATGGGTCTGTCAAGCATTCTTCTAGCCTAAGGTTGAGGGAACCGTTTTTCTTCTAATAGAAGATATGAAGACTTGGGTCATTTAAAAATGATGGATAATCTTTCTGTTGTTTAAGAGTAAATACAAACTGTAAAGCACCATCAAAAATGCAATTTTCACAAAAATGGCAGTCATTTGAATTTATAACGACTTGCAACATTTCAAGGCATGAGTTAAGACTATTCAGTCACTGTGAATTCGGAAAATGTAATATATTTTCGTGGTTTTACAATTGACACAAGAAGCAAAACAGTTTCATGAAATCAACTTGAAGGGACTTCGTGAAGGTTAAGAATTACCTCACCATGCTCTTTTCCCCACACATGTCCCTGAACCTGAAACTATTATTGAAATATGAATATTTAAGTACGTCAGGTTGGATCAAACTCGTTGCCCTTGTTTTTCAAAAATATGATATGGTAACTGCTTTACAATTTCACACAAAATTAAATAATTACTATTTCCAGAAATCAAGGGTGTATATAATATGTATAAAATTGTATAAAACTGCGTCTTTATTTTTCTTTCCTAGCCATAACAACTCTTTAAACGCATCACTTTTCCGAAAAATATGCAAGTTATTTTGAACAACTTCAGAACTTTGTTACCCGTTTTCAAGCCTTTTGATTTTTGATGCATTTTGAAAATGATGTATAATATTTCTGTTGTTTAAGAACTTCAAAATTGTAAGGCACCATTTCTTACGTACTGGCAGTATGAATAATATGTTGAAATACGACCTCACTCGTATTTTCACTTCAAAAATGCAATTTTCATAAAAAATGGCAGTCATATGAATTTATAAACGACTTGCATTATTTCAAAGCATGATTTAAGGCTGTTCAGTTGTTGAGAATTCAGAAAATGTAATACATTTTATGGGTTTACAATGGATAACAAAACAGTTTCATGAAACTTGAAAGAACTTCATGAAGGTTAAGAATTGCCTCACCGTGCTCTTTCCCCAGACACTATTACCTGTTATTTCCACACATTCAGTTGCACCAAAATTTACAACCCTAACACCCTATGCCAGCCTCCCGTAAGGCACCTGAATAAGTAAATAACAAAAAAACTTCCATACTTGACTTTAAAAATAGCTGTCCCTTTTCAAAGGCTTTGTTCGTTGTCTCCAATACAGAAAGTAGACTTTGACAACAGATTTGCACTGGATAGACCTTGCTGGTTAGTTGCAGTCAACTGCTTAAAACCAATGTTTGTCCATTCAGGGACGAGGGACGGTTGCAGAAGCGATGCTCATCTCCTCTGCACGGAACTAGCCCTAAAACCTAAAAACCAAAGGTCAGGTAAAAACAGACATGATATATTTCCATGTCATTGTGTAATAGATTTCCGGACGGCATAGGATAGGGAGTAAACAAATAGTCTAATGGATATTTGTCAGGTACCCATTGCCTTTGTTCTTGGATTGTAATCTTACCTCGCTAACCAATATCGAGTTGACTGCATATTATTAAACGTTCAGCAGTGATTGGTGTAACTGTTACTGATAAATCATTCCAAACAATAATACTGCTTTGATGTACAAAAAAAATCCCGAGTGCTGCGTCAAGTATCGTAACACACATCACAACAAACAATGATTAACCTGACTGGCGACTGCCGCGAAGTCAACATCGGCCAGTACATCTAAGTTTACAGGCATCTTGTTAAAATAATCACACACCTTACCTTTCTATAAGGTCGTGTTTACTTCCTTTCGTAGAAGCACACTTTTCGTGCAATCTCAGATTCAGTTGGCACGGCTACAAGCTCGTGAAATCTAGGCTGTTTAATCTATCACCATTAGTACACGCGCTCCCTCTAGTAATGTAAACACTGTCGAATAGCCCCATTACACTGGTCATTCTTTAAGCGTAGAAGCTCTGAGTGGCTGCCGGAAACAATTTGGCAGTTAGCTACAGTGTTTGAGCTGATTCTGACAGCCTACCAAACTCCACGCGGGAGTCCTTCAAAAAGACATTTTTGTGGGTGTTAAAATCATGTAACATGATTTTACGAAAAGAAGTGATTTGTAAGTTTTTGTAGCATTAATGACAAATTTAAGCCCTACTAACAGGCCTATTATCGTAACTTCCGAAAAACTACTCGTAATTGCGTAGATAAGTATCTGTGCGTGTTTGTATATGCAGGTAGGAATTATTACTGTTTTCAGTTGTTTCTATAATAATTCATTTGTGCAATGTTTATCTGTTGCCCAGTCTAAGATGCCTTTTTTCACTCGATTTCTGAGCAATACTGTAATAGTCTATACCAGTTCAATAAAAGTTAAAAAGTGATAAGTTTACATGGTAAAAGAATCCCACACAATACGTTGTGTTTCTGTCCCGCTCTTGATTAACAGCCCCACGTTTTAGTTTTTCCGTCATTCCAGTTCACCATCAAATGTCCTGCTTTTCGATACACGGCAAAATTGACATATCTATCATAGATGTACATTAGAGTAATTTCCCACGCGACACCACCTTACTTTCCCGTCCTATTAGAAGTGGGATGTTTCATGGTTTTTTGAGGACCCGCAATTTCCCAATTGATTAAAAACAAGATAAACCTTGTGTAATCTGGCGAACGTTTTACACTTGCGTTTAGGTTTAGAACAAGATGTCCCGGAAGACTCGAATTTCAATCCAGTGGTCCCGTTTTCATCATTCTCGAATCTTGACCGTGACAACTATGCAGCAGGTGCTCAAAATAACATTGACTCTTTGTTGGGATATTGTCATTTTCCAAGAGTCTATTTTCATTTTACTTATCGACTTCACCTGGATACTATTCACGTTTGGGTA
This sequence comes from Phoronis australis, assembly GCA_002633005.1. Taxonomy (NCBI): domain Eukaryota; kingdom Metazoa; phylum Phoronida; family Phoronidae; genus Phoronis; species Phoronis australis. The sequence continues at coordinate 267,226 of NMRA01000278.1, forward strand.
ACAGTCTTAGTTTCAAGAATATTTCTAAATCTCTCAGGTATACGGAATTATAATTATTTTTTAATTAAGTTATTTATCTTTTGCTTCAGGAAAACTCATACAACATCACAAACTGGAGTTTCAAGTGATATGACACTTACGCAGTTTTGTTGAAAAACGACAAAGTTGCAAAAAGTTTTATTGACAATAAATTCAATAGCTCATGAAACCAACACCGGAACAAACAAATGCAAACAAATATCCACGCATGCGCGTTGCAACCTCACTAGCACCGAAGCGGCGCGAAATTGGAATTCCGGGGCTAGAATTCTATAGATAAATGTAGAAAAACATCATGAATAACGAACGTTAAATTAGCCGTGATTTCGTGCTTTTAGTTGAATCGTGAAGCGCCATTGGTGCGTAAACAGGATAAAAAATCACTTAAACGGGATTTATCCTTTGAAGGGATTTTCACGAAATTGGTAGTAACTGCATACGCAAGCATTTGTAGTGGCAATGTTTAGTATAAGTTGTATTTGAAATTACCACCCCCCCCCCCCCCCATCCTAGTATGTTGTACCCCCGATTCCATCCTTGCTCAGGGGATAAAGGCCATTAAATGCGCTTTCCTGACAGTCTTGGCATTCCTTATCCAGTGTTCTGCGTACAGTGCAGGTGTGTTGCTCGTTAGCTGATTTTGTATGTAACTTGATACAAATGTACGTTTTTAACTATTTTGGTGTTCCATTTTCTCGTCTTCTAATTTTTGTTCGTGCACCCTAAGTTTATTTGACGTATTTTCTTTTTCTTTCTTTTTGGTTTGGGTGACCTTTAATTTGCAGTTCGCATATTACCTGTTTCTTTTTGTTAATTCTTTTAGTTAAATCTTGAATTCGTTTTTTTATTTTGACCAGTGTGATTTGATATAGATTCGCTTTTAGATATAGATTCGCTTTTATTGCGCTCGTGCGTTTGCATTACACGCCCACGCACACACACACACACACANACACACACAATCACACACAAACACGCACACGCAGGCACATGCACACATATTCTAAGTTTCCTCAGTATTGTTTGTGTCAAAAGGTCAATGGTCATATGGCAGTGCCATTTCGATAGCTGCAAATTTCTCGTGTACATATCTTAATCTTCTTAAAATTACTTATGCTATGTATTGCTTATGCGTATCTTTGTCTCTTCCAGTTTAATTGTTGTTAATGCTGAAGTTTTGAAAGAAAGCAATAAAGATAAGACGTTGTAAATTCACTCGTTGTCATTTGTGCCTCCGTACTGTGTCAGAACATTGGCTTTAAATTAATTTACATTAAATAACAAGGTTACTGGTTATTTATTCAAAAAGATACCCCACGTCAGACATAGGAGTGTTTTGGGAGGACAATCGATATCAAACAAACTTATTTTCATGAAAATGTGCGATAGATCCCAGTTGAGAAAACATTGTCAATACGGATGTTTCGTGAGAGTGATCGTACATGTACTTACTTGTATATGTCACTGGAAAACCATATGTATCTGTGAATTCGCCTTCATTATGCATGTCCGTAACACCAATCCAGAAATACCACCACCACCAAGGTTTGAAGTCTAGATCTCTCCAAGCCTTAAATTGAGATTGAGAATTCACTGCAGCTAATGAAGAACATACTGTATGATTTTCCCAAATAAGAAAAAGTAAATTTTGACGCTGAGGTTGGTTAGTAGTGAAATGTATCAAATAGACACAAAAAATCAGTAACCCCAACAGGGAACTGAACCACAACAGGGAATTGAACCACAAGTCTCTAGATTTTCGGTCTAGTGCTCTCACCACTGAGCTACCGAGGACTCGATATCTTTGAGATTTGTTAAAATAAAAGTGTTTATTAAATATCGGATCATAGAACTCTGGTTCTAAGCTCGGGTGTACTCGGGTATAGCGTTGAGGCTCGGTTCTTCACCACTGTGAATTTGGGATACCCGTCCTTTCAAACTAAACTCCATCCTCTCAGAAAGTAAGAACGTGCAGTGTTGGGAGCTTCCATAAAAGTAACACATTCGTAGGGGTATAAGAACTGAATTTTTTACTGAACTGAAAGTGAATGCTACTCAAAAGACATATTTTAAAGAGCCATTAGCTTTATTACACAAATTCTATCCACTAAAAACATCACACTGTCGCTACGAGTCGCTCTGTGTCAGTGGATTTTAGGGGCCAACATTTGTGTACACGTAGATTAGTTGTTCCACTGTTTTTATGAACAATGTCGCCATGGAAACAGCGATAATTGTTTTGACTAACATTTTTGTAACTGTTCTTTTTATTATTTGTTATCAATACGTGGGATTGCTAGGGTGTTCGATAAGTTCTGCAGTAAGCGGCGTCGTAAAAATGGCGGGAGACCGAACTCATTGCTTATCCAATTACTTTGTCGAAGCTCANTCCATCCTCTCAGAAAGTAAGAACGTGCAGTGTTGGGAGCTTCCATAAAAGTAACACATTCGTAGGGGTATAAGAACTGAATTTTTTACTGAACTGAAAGTGAATGCTACTCTGTTTTAAAGAGCCATTAGCTTTATTACACAAATTCTATCCACTAAAAACATCAAACAGTCGCTACGAGTCGCTCTGTGTCAGTGGATTTTAGGTGCCAACATTTGTGTACACGTAGATTAGTTGTTCCACTGTTTTTATGAACAATGTCGCCATGGAAACAGCGATAATTGTTTTGACTAAAAAATTTGTAACTGTTCTTTTTATTATTTGTTATCAATACGTGGGATTGCTAGGGTGTTCGATAAGTTCTGCAGTAAGCGGTGTCGTAAAAATGGCGGGAGACCGAACTCATTGCTTATCCAATTACTTTGTCGAAGCTCAATAGAATTAGGTTGGCCTAACTTAAATGTTGTAATGGTGAAATTACGGCCAATTCTGTGCATTAATTTGACTTGGACACAACCCTAGACCTACCGGAGCTCACTGCTTACTTAGGACAAGATGAGTGTGTAATTGAGCTATGAACCTGAGCTTCATTAATCAAAATATTTCGCTCGAAGATTAGGAAACAGTGATATCTACTCGACCTACTTTACTTGGAGAGTCCCATCAGTTGTTATCTACTATTCATTTGGCGGAACTCAGGTGGCGGGAAAAAATATCGGTAAATCTTCACTGATTTTGTTCGAAAGATCCTGAAATCTATGACATCGTACAGATTTTTTTACTTTCAAGTCCTGGTCTCAAAATGCCAATGTGGTTCCAGTATCCGAAAATACTTACCAACTAAAATCTTATTTTCTACATCCTTTCGTTATATTCTTTCCGCCATTCGTGCCAAAAGCGATCTTTTAACAGTATTTGACCCTTCTCTGTGAGCGTATAATTACAGGCTGCCATCGATTATTTCCGTACCCACATTTCCGGCCCGTCAGTTCAGGAGCTTGTCCTGAACGCTGCCATTTTCCTTGTAACTGAATGTGCTATCGCTTGCTCGAAAAGTCTTCATTATTTTGTTTTATTAGTAATATCTCGTGATTCGTTTGTGTGTGTAGTGTATTTATAGTTTGTAGTTAGTGGTCGTTGAATTTTTTGGAATGTTAAGCGTATTTTTGTTTATGTTAAAATAGCATTGGTGTTAAGTTCCTGTTATGTTGGGCGGTCGAACCAATATGAGTCGAACCAATTTTTTATCGTTTTGAATTTTTTTTCGTTTTGAAAAAGTACTTTGCTATCATCGGAAAAGCAGTGCATTCTACTCAGTAAAATTGAAAAATTATCAAAATCGAGGCAAGCAGTGTAAACTTATTGCGAGATAAGTTACGAGTTTAAAACTTTGTGTAAATTGTTTTCGCCAACAATTTACGGTGACATTTAGTGAGACATATCTTTACTTACTATTCTGCACGATTCAACAGTTTTCACCAACTTTCAGCCTCGCAGGTGTTACTTATTATGTGATAAATGTGCTCACAATTCCCGTTGACGGCACCGACAATATGGCGACTTTTTCTGAATTGGAAGGCATGTTCAACCTGTTACTTCGTAATTTGTGAAGATTCATCGTTGATACATTTTGACAAACGTTGCTACAAAAAAGGAACTTTGTTCAATTTTCGTGTTCTTGTGCAAAAAATATATGATATATTCGAATTATTTTACCGTGAATTTCCCATTCAGGTAATCTTACACCAAGCTAAAAAAATAATTGAAATAATTTCGAAATGTTTTTTGTTTGACTGTCAACTGCTGTTCAAGACTTGATTCGGTGTCACAAAATGATTCATATTTTTCTAAATTTTAAGTCTCAATTGCTTTCAAGTGATGTTTTGTAACTTATTGCTTCTTAATTCAGGTTATCAAGTCAACAATATGAATAATCTTAATTTGAGAAATAAGCTATGTTCGATTGTGAAGCTTCAAGCCTCCAATTCTTGTTCCATATTTTTTTAAATTGTGCTTGTCAAATTCTGGTGTAAGGATACACTATTCGGTCACCATGGTATTAGATACATGTATGTCGACTTTCATATCATGCGGAAACTTGTGCTGTTGAATAGTGTTTCTAATGATTAAATGTTGTAAAGTATTGTGCATTTTAAGTTACTTATTATGGTAAAAGGTTGAATCATTTTGGCTTCGAGAATAAAAGATAATAAAATATTGTATTGGACTTGTCATACTTATGTGCTCAAACGAGCCCCCCTATTTGGAGAAATGGAAAAAGGTTTGACTCAGTCAGAGAAGCACGAACTCCGAAAATATTAGAAAACGAGACAAAAGTCCACTAGAAGACAGGAAGTACCAAACTTTAGCGTCTGAAATTCATAGCTCTGAACATACCCAGTGGTTCTTATAGTAAAAGGTAGACATTCCCAAAAATTCCAGCCTCCCCCCAATTTTTTAGGCTTGGTGCGCTCATGCAAAGTCTGGGCAAATCTCTGTTGAAAGCCAACAACTTTGCACTGTTCGCCAGAAGACCCCAAGTTCTAAATAAACCTCGTTTGAGCGAGCGCTGTGAAAAGGTAGGCCTAAGCAGTGGCGGATTTAGGGCGGTCAAGGGAGCCATGGCCCCCTCTAAAATTCTACCAGATACCATTTGTCAGTTTGGGTGCGAATTGCTGACTAGCANTCCTCTAACCATGTAATAAGGGTGAACAACGTGTGAGACCAGGACTTTAAGTTACATACAGAGCTTTACATGTACATATCGCATCAGTGACTTTGCCATTTGTCAGGTGAAAGTGAGCCCCGCAAACGGGGTTCTTCGGATTTTCGCTGGCTCCGAAATACTTTTCCCCGAACACTTATTTTATCATCGCCGACTTTACGATAAAGCATCCTGTGTTGTCTAAGTGGAAGCATTTTTGGATAGATCAAAATACACTCATCGATTCCCTCAGCGACAGTGTATTTTCCTCCGACATCTTGTTTGTTTGTCGGGTGGCACGTGACTTTTCGCAAAGGGGCGGAGTTGCAGTAGGTCAATTCACGCAGACAAGAAATGCGCTTTAAAACGAGGCTCGCTACGGTGGCTCCGTTACATGCGCGCACCCAGCTTAAAATATAGGGGGGGGGGGCTCGTATTTTGTGGTATGTACACCTTTTCCTGGGAAAAGAAGTCGAGTACTAAAAAGTTAAAAAACGGGGTACTGGGTTCAGACCTGCGAATTGTGCACTCGCGCCGGATTAATGTGATCTTTTGTCTCGTTTTATCTGACTTTTTGGTCCTCTCAGGTGATGATAAACGCTTTGTCACAGATTCTCTGCGTGATGACACTTACCCCACTGACTCCAGACCACCTTCATTTTTTTCAAAACGCCTTCTTTGGGTTTCCATGGATACTATTTGTTTCCGGCAAGTTTTGAGCCTGGCGTCAGTTGAGTTTTAGTAAACTTTCGACAGTTACGCAGTGGAAGTAACGTTGAAGTAGTGAACCTGTGTTATTGATCGGGTGTGACATTCGACTACTTTATTCATGAAAATTTTAAAGATTTCGAATATTTTTTGTTTGTTTTAGAGCCACATAAGATGAGTACTTTTAGTGATTTTTGAAACTGTCAAAATTGGCTAAATTTGTATCCCTATATCTCAGCTGGCACAGCCTTTAGAACATTTTAGTACCAACCAATGTGTTGAGCTATCTTAGGTTTACAAAATAAGACAAAAAAACCTCTGGCGCTAACTGATTTTATGTCATTTGAAGTCGAAAGTGACTGGTGGTTACACCATTTCACCTCAATTAGTAATGCCGACAAACGTCAACAAAAAGTGAATAATTATTTGCTACTCGTTGGCCTGCAAATTGCGAATCAATTCATCATTTATCAAATTTCGCATTTTCTAGGCACCGAAGGTACTCTACGTTATTTTTGAAAAGCGCTCGTAGTCATGGAATTAGGATACTTATTAAACAAACAGCAGTAGTTTTGGTAGGACACCTTTGCGAGAGTCGAAATTCAAATCTCACTGGTTTTACAAAGTTCAGTAACCTTACTTGCACGGCTAAAAAAAACAAAACACCGCTGATAAATCATTTTCATAACATTTTCCTTCCAAATCTTACAATGTTGTATGAACAATATTAATTATTTTTGGTTTTACCCGGTGATTGTCCTGTTAACAAAGGAGATGCTTATTGTGAGTTAGCTCTGGACTGTGTCTGAACAAACGTTATTTTTTAGAAATTTTCAAGTGGTTTTGATGCAGGGCGTTGAAAGCGGAGGACAGCGTCAATGTGAAAGATTCATTTGCACTTACAGGCAAAGGCAAAACCACTGGTGACCAGATTTCCGTCGATGTTATATAGCCGCCAGTGCCCCCAATAACTTCACTATTTGGAGTGGTATGGCTGGTGCATTGAGTTGTTCTCTAATGTATTTTTTCTACGTCTCTGTTGTTACTTATTGACACATTTTTAAGATTTATTGTCCTTTTCTCCCAACCTAAGTTGTTTGTTTCTTTTCTGTCAGTGTATTTCACAGTCAGTGCAGAGCTCGCCCTTCATGTATTTTTCCATTGTATGCTGTACAGTCCCAATTTTCCTTACTCCCCTCCAAATACGCCTACGTCAGTACCTGTCTGATCCACTCATTTTCTTCTTTATCTCTAGGTGTCGCCAGCTGCATGCCTTGGTCACGACAGTAAGCGACGGCGTCTGTCCAGTTCAGCCAGGTGGAGTTCACAAGCAGGTATTGTGTGTCATTTCTGTTCATCAGTATGTTGGCGTCACAAAAACCTGGTAGAAATTAGACTTGAATGATTTTTAAGCCACGTCATTGTTATGTTTTTGCAAACTTAGCATTTAAAAGTTAGGGTGTTTCAGCACAAATATAAGTGAATAAAAATTCAAGTTGCAATCATAAAAAACACTCATTCGCTTATTTGACCAAGCATTAGTACTGGGGAAAGAACGACATTGGATCTGAGATTAATTATATATACTTATGAGAGATCTAAACACATAAGAGTTTGTGGATTTTACACTTTCGCAAAATTAAACCCCGAAAACCTTTTATAGCTCACCACAAATGAAAGTTAAATACAAGAAACAAATACCTGCATAAAAGACCACGGTCAAGCTAAGGAGGGTTAACGCGCACTCTCCCAACCTTGTCGCCATTTTGGTGTCACCGTAGAAATGTGATTTTTTCAGACCTTTACAGGTTAATATGGACTGAACCTGGACAAGGAAGTAAAATGATTAGAATGTTTATCTTGGTGTTTGTACACGAAGTCTCCGCTGGCTAATCAAATAATGCGCTAACATTTAATGTCAGTGCATGCACTTTAGAGTTCCTGAAGTGGTGCTTCAACAGATGAAAAGTGTTTTTGGGGAGGAAATTTATAGATGCTTGTGATACTTGCACGTGACATGTCCTAAGTTTTAGGCCATTTTAGGAACGGGAAAAGACGAGTTGAAGGCTTGTCTCAAAACTGTTAAGTTTTAACCGTGGAGTTTGTATAATCTATTTTGCCCGGGGTACGCGACGAGCTATGTTGCAGATTAAAACAAGATAAAAATTGCCAATACCGGTAATATCATTTATTATGACGTAAATAGGAATAAATAAATGAGACTCTGCAAGATGGGCATGGATAAAAACGCCACCGGTGTGTACACAGAAGTGCCCTTAACAATACAAGAAAAATGGAAAGCATTAAAAAAAGCCTGAAAGGCCTATAGTCAGGTCCCTTAGCAGCCAAAAACCCAAAAGATTTACACCCCGGATTAAAGCACCAAACTTGTAAGAAATCTAGTTGGTCGACATCCACTTTTCACCTGATTTCTGTAATCTGGAGTTTCGGCGCACAGTCTACATTGTCGCTCACTTCGCAGTTATCATGGAATAATGGTGTTTTTGAAGTTAAACATGTTGATTTAGTGGTTTTCACACACCTTTTGTTAGTGGCCAGTTGTACTTCAGATGCGAGGAAATTGACATTGGAATCAGCTTCAATAGATTATGGGCAAGATTATTGTGTCTTTGGACCAGTATACCGTTTATTTTTCAGGTTTTGTTCATCCTGCGGAACAGACTATTGTTGCTGACAATACTAGATGGCCATGCAAGCCAAAAATCAGCAAAAACTGTTGATTGCCACCTTCTAGTTACACCGCAAACACGACTCAGTCTCAATAACTATTTACTTTCACACCTGGCGAGCCGATAAGGTTTGACATGTGGTGGCATTTTATCAGACTGAGGTAACAAGTTGCACCTCCTGTCGATCGCTCTAAAGCCGCAGTGTGCCGAAATGTCTGAGTCTGTGCCAAACAATTCAGATATCTGGTATAATCAATGACGCGTTGAACATCTGCCAGCATCACCAATGAAACTGTTATATTGTTTCACACGGTTACATGAAAAAGTGGCTTGAGTGCCTGTAAAGCGAAGGAGATTTACATTCGCCTCCAATATTCAACGGCGTGGAAATAGAGTGGGAACTTGACGTACTTCCGTGGATGGATTTTGCACAGAGCAGCGCCAGAGAAAGCGAAGAATTTTGAATTTATCTTCTCTGTCGCCTCACGCGTAATACAGAAGAATCGCGTATTATCCCACTCGTGGAAAAACGATGAGCGAGTTAGGAGAGAAAACAGATAAAATTCGAAATTTCATCAAGAATCAGGGAGCCTTAAGGAAGGAAAACCCGGAAATATTCGTCTTGAGAGGTTGTACGCTATACCGACGGAAAAGTATCTCACACTGACGGTGGAAAAGATAAAAGCAACTGTCTTAGACGATACTTTGTTTGTTGCGGTTGAATGTGATATTCAGGTACCAACACATCTGCACGAGCATTTCCCCGAAATGCTCGATTCTTAAAAACGCCGGTTTCAGTTTATCCAAAAAAAACGAGTGATAAATGAGAACAAATTAACCCTTCAGTCCGAAGAGACATGAACAACTCAAGTGTCGAATGAATGAACAACGCATGGCAACTGAGCTTGTGTACAAGTTGCAGCACACTCGGTATAAAGATACTCTTTCTGCATTAATTTATAAGCTTTACAAAAATGATTTTAAGGCAAATTATTTAAAAGCTATTTACACAATAAACTTTAATAACTCCGATTGATTTGATAATAATATGAAAACAGTTTGAATAATGGGATTGGTTCCATATTGCTAGTGAAGATACAGTAAACATTATCTTTCAAACATCAAATTTCAAAATTCGTTGGGACAATATGCCAAAAACTTACCTTTTAATGTACAGTAAACGCTTTCGTCAGGGGATGTTGTGGAGAAATTTTTGTATTACCACCATGCAGAGATGGTACGATTTAAACTAACTAAGGGTAGCTGCTAACAGGTAAATTTAGTACTTTTCCATTTAAATTTTGTTTGTTGCACGCGTTAGGACGGGGTTCACTGTTGTTTGTTTTTGAACTCTTCTAGCGTCTCGTGACCTCATAACGTCGTAGTACTGTCGACTTGTACCCTGATTATTTTTAGCCATCCCGGGAGTTTGTCCGTGGATGACCATCTGCTACTCAGCGTACTTGTGTTGTCGAGTGAGTTCGGTTCATTGTTTATTTTTTGAGTGTAGGCCTAAATCTGTATTGAGTGTGTTTATTAAATACATGGAACCACTATTGTATGTGTAATCAAACTCATCCTCATCACTGGGTACTGTTCAATTGACACTTCTTTCCCTCCTTGTATTTTTTAGATCATGACGTAAAACAATGACGCCGCGCTCTCAGGTGCAAAAAATCGCGACGACTTCTTGGCCTTTGGATGACCAGTGACGTTACCTCTTTGCCGGATCCTCTCGGGGATCCTCAAAACGTTAACTGTCGGGGTCATATATTACTACTTGTGTGCTTACAATAGCTGATGAAACCATGGTCATATAGAGACTCCGATAAACGTTGCCAACTTAGCTACTGGAACACTGATTCATCTTTCACATCGGCAACTAGCCTTGCGCTCTAGTTTGTCAGGAGTGGTCGTGAAGAATAATATCGCCGTACCTGCATGTACGAAATCAATTTTGCGACCTGAAATTTGTGTGTAAAGTTGCAGGCAAGAGCATACTCTGAACATTTTCTTGATGATCTAAAAATCAATTATGGCGCGTAAACATAGCACTAGAATTTTGAGATCTGCCATAGCGTCAGTGTGTTCCATCGAAATACAAACCCCCAGTCGAAAACACGCTCTCGCACCTTCGAAACAGCTAATCATTACGAAAATATGTACCCTGACCTTGGAAAACAGTTACCCTGGGGATCAGACTGAACACTTGGGTACGGAAACACCACTCCCGCACTTTCTGTCAAGGATTGTTTGATGAGAAATAAATCTTTGTACTTTAAATAGCTGTTTTGATATGTTGTTTTACTATATGAGAATCGGCACCTTGAGATAGTCCGTCACCTTTTGGCCAGGTTCTTTTTTCCCAATTCCTCAATCAACAGTTCTTCTTCCACGAGCTCGCGTACATGTCATAAAAAATAATCAACAATGGCCCTCGAAAGTCGAAATATTATTTTTCTTTTTCAATTTTGAATAATGTGAAATCAAGTAAATAATCGCCCAGGTAACAACGTGATGAGTGTATAATTTTTTAACTGAGAGTCTTAGTCTACTGACAACAGTCTCAGATAATTTAAGAAAAAAAAATGTCCTGGTTCCCTGACCGATCCCTAAGATTCCAGTTATAAAGGTTGGGTTTTGTGTTCTTTGAACTAGTTTGCTTTTTTGAAGGTGCGGATATCTATTTCGATGGAACACCCTGGCATGAAAACGCCGAGCATGAATTTTAACTGAAAAATAAGAAATTGCAAGGAACAAGGGTTGAAGATACTTCCTGCTTTGTTGCCTTGATAAACTGAAGCTGTATCTGAAAGCTTTAGAATAATCGTTGCGAGATTTGGAAGATGGGCTCCTATAGAAATGGCAACAAATAAAGATGAGTTTCAGACAAATCGGACAATAACTGTGCCTCCTAGTGTCAAATGTGTTTTCGTTTGCCTCTGTTTCTAAGGATTTCCTTGGCTGTTTTCGTGAAATTTGGCAAATAGTTGTGTAACACGGAGATAGTGCCACCTTTTCAATTCTGACGGCTTTGCTGCATTCTGTGCCATGGCACGCAGAAAAGCACACCGTTTGCAGAGCTGTCGTGGCAGCATTTCAACCATCCGCATTGCTCTTGTTAACTGAGTTTGGAAATAACTTATGAACATAGCGACGTCTAAGTTTCCACTTTTCGACGTATTTTGCGCCCCCTGTTGGCCATGTCAGTTAATTTTGGTCTGTTTTTTCGCTGTTTCCATGTGTATCGGCCAGGCCTCTCAGGAGATGGTTGTAAAAATTGGCTGATGTGTTCCTTCTGACATAAGCACGACTAGCGTGAGTTTTCAAATGTGGTGCTCCCCACGGACATTGTTTTCCCATCGACGTTTGTCTCTCATAAACTCAATGCAAGATCACAAATTGTTAAGCCTATTTTCATCATTTTGACATCAGACGGACAGATTCAACTACATGTGTGCATTCTAATGGCATTCTGTTTTTTAACCTTGTCCCTTCATATTTGGAATTCTTTGGTGGACTTTTATGAAAATTGGTAGTTTGTAATAGACAGACGATGATGCTTCCCAAGTTTGGACGGGTTTTCCATATTCTGGGTCATTTAATGGCCATTTTATGATATGAAAAACACCATTAGAAGCGCACCATTTGCATCACTCTCGTGGGTGTATTTCAACACACCGTCTTGCTTTTGTCGCCATCTAATTATTACAATTTTGTTCAGATAATGTTGTGTACGGCATACATCACTAACTCGTTGTCAGAGTCAGTGTTGTCTATTGAGCATAGTTACTGCCTGTGTTGTTGTCATTGCCACAGCCACTTTCACTTGTTATGCAAAGCCATGCAGACCCGAAAAGAATGACTTAATGGCAATAATCTGTTCACTGCAAGCTTTCATGGGAATTGAACCTGAGGCACCAAGAGGACACCAGTATATATTTGCTTCTTTATAATTATCATTGCTACTTTTATAATAGAAAAATAGTTGAGTTCTTTTTCACTGCTCTTTTTCAGTAAAAGTAAATAACGGTGCGTGTATAATGAATGTAAAGTGCACATGCATGCAACTCCTAGTTCCCAAGTGAATTATAAAAAAATACCAAGCTTGGGTATATAATACAAGAACTGTGTGAGCTTTGATTATTCTTCTTCCTCTTAATTTGTACAAATGCCAATTGACCCAAAATACATCAAACAAACAAGCAAACAAGAACATTGCGATGCTATGTACACTAGTCAGCAATACACAAGCTGTTCCTCTTTTTAGATGCATAGTATACATATTTCACAACTGAGATATCGGGATTACATAAAAGTCTGAAATTCAAACAAAGAGGGACTTGTCCAGAGACTCTCACTTATAAACTTAACTCTGATTTTGGAAAAAAGTGATATTTATCCTCGACACAATTCCTCTAGCACTATGTACACACTCTGGCTAGATATATAACATTTACGTGACGACCAGTTTCTACTGCCAATCTTTGGATTGCACCGTATTACCACTCAAATCATGTTCAAGAAGTGATAAATCTGTCATTGCGCTCTGTCTTTTTTGCTGCCTATTTTATATTTTCAACCTCGGTTCACTTGTCACAAAACAATTGCAGATGTTAAAATATTAAATATCACTGTGTTGTTGTCATGTTAAGTAAATCACGACCACATCACGTGGCCATTCTTCTGAACTGGGGCACACACTCCATTGGTTGATCTTGCAGTCGAAACGTTACCGGCGTACTTGGCAAAACAGGTGCAGCAACACATTTAATTGTGCTCTGTGCTTTGTTTTGTGAAGAAGTGGTAATACGAACAGATGCCGAAAATTCATTACATGATGAACGAACAGCCTTACCAGAATTTGACATCTCTTTCATTTTTTCACCAATGCAAATACTTTTCAGGTGATATCTATCTATATGTGTGTGTGTGTGTGTGCGTGTGGTGTGCGTGTCTATATATATATATATATATATGTGTGTGTGTGTGTGTGTGTGTATATATATATATACATACATATACATATATATATATATATATATATACATACATACATACATACATACATACATACATATATATATATATATATATATGTATGTATGTATGTATGTATGTATGTATGTATGTATGTATGTATGTATGTATGTATATATATACACAGAACATACAAGGAAAATAACGTCAATCCCACAAATCGCGAAGCATTAAATCTGGGTTGTAGGCAGTACATAGATGAAAGTAGTATACATAGAACTATATACATGTAAATCCTATTTTATATCAGTATTCGAATATTTAAAGATGCTATTACAAAAATATTAAAACCAAAAATATGTACAGATATGGAAATCAGAAGCAACTAGGTTGATAAGCGATGCATCAAAATTTGCTAACACTACTTAAGAGGAATTCATTGAGAAAAAAAGTAACTTTTCTAGATATTGTTACAGGAATTGAAAGCATTTACAATTTATTGGTTTTCAATGAGTGCAAGAAAGAGCGAGTTTCTCGGGTATTGAACAAAGACACGTCTAAGAAATTAGGATAAGATTGATGGTCTCCACAACTACAGTTTGGAGAGACATTTCTAAACTTGTGCCTAAATTTGTCAGAGCTGAGGAAAAGATCGCATCTTGCTCGGCACAATGCGATTTCAGTTTCGCGGGGTATCCAGAATACCCGTGAATGCGTTGTTTTCCACAACATAGTCTGGAAGAGAATTCCAGTTGTTGACGCATTTCATAACTGTAGACCTTCTGAAGGCCTGGCTGAAGGATGGAGCCGGGAACTGCATACAGGGCGGAAGATCTCAAATCACTATGATAGCCTAGCCTAGTATTTAGATCAAGTATTTTTTACCATAATCATTGTTGACATTACTTAGTACATTAAAAGTAATATATGGTCATGTGAAAATTGCTTGTGTGTGTGTGTGTGTGTGTGTGTGTGTGTGTGTGTGTGTGTGTGCACCGGTGGTGTGTGTGTGTGTGTGTGTGTGTAAAAACTCCCCGTTTGGAATAAAATGGTTCGTAGATTAGCCAATTATTTTCAAGAACTAAGTTCTGCTGCTCACGTTCAAATATTATCCCTTGTGATTGTCGCACTTTCAAACGATGCTACAATAAAGTAAAACATGTTTGTAGTTCTTTGTGCAAGTATATGGAGTTGTTACATTACATGCCAGCAGAGAGCATAGAACATGTCTTCTTCATTATGCTTCATTATTTGTTATGCAAGTCCCTGCTGACCACGAAAGAATGACTCAATGGCACAGATCCGTTCACGGCAGTCTTACATGAGAATTGAACCTGAGGCACCTAGAGGACAACAGTATACATTTGCTTCATTATCTTTGTCAAAAAGCTCTACATTGTTAGTTTTACAATGGTACATGCCAGAAGTATGTCATTTCCTCTTCACTGTGCTTTATTCTTTTGTCAGAGCGTGTTGGGCCTGTGCTTGAGCATCATGCTGCAGAACGATTGCATATGAATTGATGTGACATGATGTCCAGTGCCTATGATGCGTCATCACCTCACGTGTTGTGAAATGACAGTGCCTATGATGCGTCATCACCTCAAGTGTTGTGAAATGACAGTGCCTATGACGCGTCATAACCTCAAGTGTTGTGAAATGACAGTGCCTGTGATACGTCATCACCTCAAGTGTTGTGAAATGACAGTGCCTATGATGCGTCATCATCTCAAGTGTTGTGAAATGACAGTGCCTGTGATACGTCATCACCTCAAGTGTTGTGAAGTGACAGTGCCTGTGATAGGTCATCACCTCAGGTTTTCTCCTTATTCTGTCACCTCTGCTATTTTCAATATTGTCATCTTCTTTCTTGCTGCCCATGCCTTTTCCATCCTTTCTTTAGTGCATTTATTGCTATTAGGAAGCATTTGACAGTGTCAAATTGGAAGTTGTTTAAGTAGTATTCATCTAATGTATGTACTGAAATTATTCTATATGTCTGCATTTTAGTTTCTACCCTTGGCAGTTCGTAAAATGCTTTATTTATGTGCCTATTATTTGAGGCGTTATTTATTAAAGGGTAAATTTTATGGCTGATATTTGATGATAACAAATACGGCAGCCGTGCAATCAATTTATGCAACATTTTAAATAATGGGTTAAGATTTTACTGGCATTGATAATTGAGAAAATATGAGAAAGATTACACGACATGAGTTGTGATTTCGTGCTTACTCTTTTCATAGTAAACGCCCCCCCCCCGGAAGCCTCAACTGTGTGTTCCCCGCCAACGAACGTGGTGTCAGCTCAGCTCATGTTATCATCCCCAAGGCTGCCTTCACCGATTGGACGGGTCCCAGTGTAACCAATGCATTTGGACCCAGTCATAGATCTTGAGCAGGTGACAGAGAGGTTACGATGAAGGAAACCTCAGAGTGGAAGCAAAGTGTTCCTTAGGTCTGATGTCATATACTGTGAATGGACATTGTTGAAATAGTAGTTATAACAACTTACTTGTTTCGTAGGTGAAATAATTAACTTCCTGTTAGACAATGTTGTAGTACAATAAGCAATGATTGTGATAAAGTCGGGTGCATGTCGTTTGGATACAACCTTTCCATCATTAATGGATGGGTTGTAGGTGTTAGAAAGAATCAAAGTAATTAACTGCGATAACTACTTCAACGACATTATAGAAGCGAAAATAATTTTGGATCCAGATTATAGAAGAGCATGCTGTGAAATCGTTGTAAATTTGTTCCTTAACTTGGCTCGTAGAGAGCGGGCTGTTAATTGACTGTTCACTCGACCTGCCATTAGTTTACGTACCAACCAATTACTTTATTTGGTGTTTGGTCACATAGCAGAATGTTTTACGTGATAAATCTTGCAAACTCAATGCAGTGAAACTGTTCGAAAAATAACTTGATTGTCGATTTTCCGAAGCCCTTAACCACTTTTCACATTTAATTGCAAAAAGGAGTGAGCATCCATTGGTTGTTGTCTTTAACAGTGCTTATTAGTTGGCGTGGGTTTAATAAGATGTAATAAAGACTAAAGAAGAGTGAACCAGTGACATCAATGTCACCTGTATGGAATCGAACTCAGTGGAGATGATATTCTCACGCAGTTTATAGATGCCGACTTAAATCATATTTCGATTTGGTTAGTGTTTGCGTGGTGTCCTGCTCTTTGACCGGTTCGTTAAGTGTAACAGTGGTTTCAACTGCGGGGTGATCAGAAATGCCAACAGGAGGTTGTACAGAAAATGATTCAATGATACTCAAATTGTTTCTTATGCAGAGATCAATACATGATTGAGAAATGTCAGTCATGCGCTGTGTGATGGCTTTGCCTAGTACGGAGATCGAATAAAAATTTTAACACTGGCGTTCTTGATTGTTTGTGTGTGTTGAAAGACTCTTCGTTTTGGATTAAAATGGATGGTAAATTTTCCAATTATTTTCAAGAACTTAGTACTGCTGCTAACATTCAAAGGTTTTCCATGCCACAAGAGACAAAAACTTGTTTGGGGTTCTTTGTGTAGTAAGTACAAGGAGTTGTTACATTACATGAACCAAGTGAACATAGAACATGTCATTCCATCTTCATTAGGCTTTATTATGCTTTATTATTTTGTCATATCTCGCCATGCCTAACTTTGAGCGTGATGCTGCAGATTACTTACATATGAACAATGCAGACCTGACCGTTTTAATAATGCGCCGCATCCTGACGGCAGCAGCTTCACTTGATTCTGCCACCTCAGGTATTTTCAACATTTTTTATCTTTCTTTGCTGCTGATGCCTTTTTACTGCATTTAATGCCATTAGAAAGCGTTTGACATTGTCAACTTGGAAGTTGTTTAAGTAGTATTCATATAATGTATGTACTAAAATTCTTCTGTTTGTTCATGCTTTTGTTGCTACCATTCATGGGCAGTTAGTCTAGAAACGCGTTATTTATGTGCCAAATATTTGAGGCGTTGTTTTTTTAAAGCTTAATGTTATGGCTGAGCTGATATTTGCTGTAACTTTAAAAATCTTAAACTGCATGGTTTATGACGAATAAACTATAAAAATATGTTCCATATGTTACTATGTTCTTTTACTTTGTGTGAAAAGTTGTGGGAAATGAGACATGAGCTCTAACTTGTAACATACTAACTCTTTTTTTCACAATTAATACATTTATTACAAAAGACAGATACATATACAAATATACACAACACAACACAACAACGTACAGAACTGTGCAAAAAATAACGAGAAAGCATTTCATTGTTACTTCGAAGTTAAAAAGTACTACTTAAATTTCTGTTCTGGCATCTGGTCAACTCTCTGGGTCCCCTCATGTTTCAAAAACACATTTCCAATCTTCCCATTTTTGTATCATTAAATTTCCGTGTGTTTAACGAAGCACTTACTTCTACATTAAGACTCTCATTCAAAAAATTTTTCCTAAATTAGGTTTGACGTTAGCAAATTTCCTTTTAAAAATGAAAATTTTAGTTTGTAAAAGAATCCAATTCAAAATTCTATTCTTTTCATTTTGAAGACCAAATATTATGGTGGTTTTGTCTATTTCAAAATTTACTTGCATTGCAGTCGTTAACCAGAGACGTACCCCGTGACAGAAAGAATTAACATATTCACATTCAAAGAATAAATGTTCTAGCGTTTCGGGAAAGCATTTACAAAAAGTACAAGCATTTGAGTCCACGTATCTAATCTTATTTAAAAAGTAGTTAGTAGGTAGAATTCTATGCAGTAAGCGGAACTGAAAGAAAAGTAAGCTTGTGTCATTCGTACATTCATGTGGAAGTCTGTAATAGAAGTTCCACGTCTTCTCTGATAGCGAAAATCCCAATACTTCTTTTTAGCCGATGGTATTATGTCATTTTTGCACAGAATATGGTAAGAATCCCGACACCCCTTTTTCGTCAAAATAATATTTTTCAGGGAAAAGGGTACAAGTGGTCCGTATACCTTTTTTAGTGTTAAGTTTTTGGAAAACGTTTTCAGGTATTTTTTATTGCACTGACAATTGAATAATATTTGAGAAAGCTGACATTAATCTGATGAATCGTCTGGAAACTTTCAAAGGCGTAGAAGTTACCATTCCAGTCTAAAAAATCGTTCACAAATATTATACCATTTTCAACGAATGACTCATAAATACAAGGGTTGTATTCCACCGTTATACTACTGTTGGCCCACACATTAATTGACACCGCATCTTTGTGACCTGAAATAGTTTGTTTGTGAATTAAAAGGCTCCAATACTGGAAGCATTCTGCCCAAAAAGAGTTACAATTATCCGATCTAGATAATCTATAGTCTCCATGGTTCAACATTCCATCTCTAGTAAGCCCGGTATCTTTTTGCAACAAATAAGTCCATGGGAATGTTGTTAAAAAGAATCTTCTAATCCATGAAATTTTTAAAGACATATTAATTTTTTTGACATCAATCATCATCAATCCACCCTCTTCTATGGATTTAATGAGTACTCCTCTTTTTATTTTATCAGGTTTTCCGTCCCAAATGAATTTAAAAAACAAAGTTTCAATATCCCTAAAAGTAGTATCATTGGGACTTGGGAGCAGCATTAGCAGATGAATAATTTTTGGAAGCACAAGTGTTTTTAACACTGTGACCTTTCCAAAGATAGTCAGCTTTTTACGAGACCATATATTAATCAGACTCTTTATTTCCATTATTTTTGCATCAAAGTTATCTTTGCACACGGTATCCAAGTTCACGCTGAAATTTATACCCAGAAGCTTAAAATCAACGTCACTCCATTTTAGTTTCCAACGCGTACTTCTTGAGAGAATTTTCTACTTCCAATTCACACTACTTTTGTGACTCTAGGTTATTCATAAGTGCTTTCAGGGATCTTGGAGTTCCGTCTAATGTGAAAGTTGTGTCATCTGCGTATTGTATTATAACGAAATCTTCATCACCTATTTTAATACCTTTCACGTCAGGATCTTGTTTAACCAATACGGACAAAATTTCAGCACACAGTATAAAAATATAAGGGGAGAGAGGATCACCTTGTCGACATCCGCATTCTAATATGAAGTTGTCTGACAGAAATCCATTTTGTATGACACGGGCAATTGGTTTATTATAAAAAGTTCTTATATATCGAATGATATTGACTTTGAAATTGAAATTATTCAGCATTTTGAATATAAAGTCCCAGGAAACACTATCAAAAGCCTTCTCAAAATCTATCAACACAAGTAGTCCTGGAATGTTGTGTTTGTCTGTATACCTCATAATATCATAAATTAGTCTTGTGTTCTCAGCCATGAATCTTCCTTTAATAAATCCAGTTTGGGTATTTGAAATCAGTTTATCTAGAATTGTTTTAATTCTGTTTGCAACGCATCCCGGAGCCAGTTTGTATACACTATTCAGTGAAGGTACTGGTCGCCATTTTTCAGAAACTGTTTCGGCTTGTCTGGTTTTGGAATACATGTAATAATCCCAGTCCGTTGAGTTGTGGACATATGTCCCTTTTCAAAACTACATTTAATGTGCCGCAATACAAAATATTTTATGTCTTCCCAAAAGAATTTCAACAATTCCATCGTAAAGCCATCAGAGCCTGGACTTTTCTCATTTTTTGTATTTTTTAAAACCTCAAATAATTCATCAATGTTAATTTCATTTTCTAGTTGGATTGCCTCCAACTCTGAAAGTACCGGGAACCGACAATGTCTGAGTACACTATTCAACATTTCTTCGCTCTCAGGCCTCGAAGAATATAAGTTTTTATAAAAATTCATCGTCTCGCATAAAATTTCCTTTTGATCCGTAATAGTTTCTCCTTCTTCTGTTTCTATAGCATATATCAATTTACTAAAAAAATTCCTTGATTCTAAGTTTCAAAAATATTTGGTCGGGCGTTCTCCACTTTCAATCCAGTTTGCTCTTGATCGGACAACATAGCCCTTCAAAGTATTTCTTCTTAATTCTTGTAAATCGGTCTTTTTTTTCTAAAGTTGTTAGATCACCTCCAGTCAGGTTGTCTTTGCCTTCCAGCCTGTTAATGGCTTCTTCTAAAACACGTTCATAATTGATGTGTTTTTTCTTCTTTCTTATTGGGTAGTCTATAGTGGTGCTACGGATTTTCATAAACATAACGTCTAAGAACAACTGGTCATTAATTACGAATTGAATTTCATTGTTAGAAATTGTATCGATCATTTGATAATTGTAAACTGGAACAGCATACCGACGTTTTACCCCAGTATTTTTTTCTTTAATCTTTTTAGGATATTCCAAGTCATCCAACAGGGAATTGTTGAATTTCCAAAGGCCTTTCCCTATTAAAATTTCTTTTAATTTAACACTCAGTAGCACACCTGAATGATCTGTAACTGTTTATTATGTGAAGTAATTTTTTTGAAAGTAAGAAAAAGTCCAGTCTCGCCTGCTTTATAAGGTTTTTACGTCTCCATGTATGACGGTTTAAATTCGGGTGGAATTCCCGAAATGGATCTACGAGGTCCCACATTTGTATTTGTTCTTTTAATTTCTCACTGCCATTTGGATTATTGCGTTGCTTATAGTATCGCGTGTCTTTATACTGGTCTAAAACAAGATTGAAATCCTCACATGCAATATTTTTTTCATTACCCAACTCCTCAATTTCATTAAAAAGGTTCGAAAAAAGTCAGGTTTGTCCTCGTTTGGACCATACAAGTTTACAAGCGTAATTCTCTCTCCCTCCATTGTTATATCAAGTAATATATAATTCCCACTTTTGTCACCTCTCCAACCGTGTATTTGATGTTCAAAATTATTACTCAGCATTATTGCAACTCCTCTTGCATTGCTCTTGAATGAACTGAAATAGCTGGAAAATCCCCACTGTAATTGGACTTGATCCTCCAACGCCTTGGGTATCTTGAAGACAATAAATATTGTATGACTTATCTTTAAGGTACTTTAGAACATCAAGTCTTTTCTCGGAATCTCCAAGTCCCTGACAGTTTAAAGAAAGTATTTTAATTTCCATTCTTGTTAAAATTTAATTCGTGGACTACGACTAAATTCAAGTACTGCTCTCAGTGACATTAAACATTTAACGTATTCAATTGGATTGATTAATTTTTCTGCACATGCTACCAGTAAGAGAAGGAACACAGTGGACAAAAAGCTATCAAGACAAAGAAGAAAAACAAGCACTAAATGAGTGAGCTGTAACAGCACCCACAACATATACCACAGACGCCAGGAGCCCTGAATCTGAGAAGGCAGCCCGCATCGACAGTCATCCTATGCATGCTAAAGCCCTGGGTATTTGACTAGTTACTGTAGTCATAATGGTATACCCCATGGAATGACAATCCAAAGGAAGAACAATTGAAGAGCAATAGAAGCGCTCCGAATGAACTGCATTAGAGCACAAGCCATTGGTTACAACCCTGATTTAGTTACTACCAGATGTTCAGCATTGGCACAAAGAAAAAAACAGTTTAAAGCTCGTAATTTCAAGAGATAACTAGCTCAGGAAAAGATTCAAATAGGAACTAAAACTTTAAAAAAATGCAATTAAATAAACATATAGCTGAATAGAGAAACTGAAACACCAGATTAACATGAAATACATGTAAAAGTACTAGTATCAAATTACGAGATAACACTGATATCAGTCTACGCAAACGCATTTAGTACAAAACATTTAAACGCCGCCTAAAATATTAACCCAATTCCGCACGACTACCTAAATTGAGTAACCATACGCCGTCATTTTACTCACAGTTCAAAACCCGTTCCGGCGTTGGCTTCTGGCGCTGACTCTTCCAAAGACCTTCCACAAACTCGTTTACTTGTTCCATTCGCATCATTTCTTGGTAAGAATCATTCATCTTCTTGATGAAGATCTTCCCATCTCTCACGTATGCCGACTTGATGTGTCCCTGTTTCACTAATCTGCTACACTCTGCAAAAATAGCAGCTTTCCTCTTTGTGAGATTTTCATTCATATATATTTTTCGCACCGAGGCACGCCCTTGATCCATCTGTTTAACCGCAAGTGTCGATCTTTTCTTCAGAAATTCTGTTCGCTTACGGTAACTAGTAAACATAGCGATGATCGGTCTAGGTTTACCCCTGGCATCTCTGTTAAAAGCACCCAGCCTGTGGGTGGGGTCTAATTCAGTTACAGACAGGTCAACTTCCAACTTCTTGGCTATGTTTAAGACTAGCTCCTCAGTGTTCTCCCCCTTATTTTCCTCTACACCGTGTATTATCATGCAGTTTCGTCTAGAATATTGCTCGCTGTCGTCTAAACGCTCCTCCAGTTCGCTCACCTTTCTACTCAGACTGTCAATTTCGTCCTGTTGTTTCTGTAGCATATCTTTGAACCCCTCGGTTAGGTGAAGACAGGCTTCATTGAGAGTACGTTCAAACATTTCTGTGAACAGTCCCTTTATATCCGAGTCCTGGAGTGCAGATTTCATGCCTTGAATAAATGTGTTCGCTTCCATGGTTAGGCTTTAGGGCTGATATTTTTGCAGGCTATGTTCTCGAATTCTAAAACACACCCGCCATGTTTCGAAGCGCCACCATGGTCACACTGCGCCATGCCTATGAACCTTAGACGTATGTGCATACTGTATACAAAACACAAGAGCAAAAGTTAATATTATTTGGAAGATGCATTTTTACAAATGCGTGTGCATCAAGGAGAGCAGAGGGCGCGTGTACTGAGTGTCTTTACTCTTAGGATTCGCGACATAGCTATAAGTTTTTTTAAGTCAAATTTGTTCGGCACAACATTTCAAGTCCACCTACCTAGGGCTGGAAACCTAGTACTGGGGTTTTCCTCACAAAGTCCCATATTGTATATTCGGAATTAGGGATGTGGCGTGAATTTGTAAGTTACTAATATATGACATATGATTGGATATATCAGTCGTGTAACTGGGAAGTTTCCGGTACATATTTCCCACTGAGAGAGTGAATATGCAACATCATCAATGCATGATTGTCTTCACAGATAGGAGTGTGCTGTTGAATATCTGCTGTAGTTGTGGGTTATGTTGTATATTTCATTGTTAACTTCTTCTTTCCTTAGGCTTTGGGCCAGAGCTCATCGCATTAATTGTGAGAACAAGTCGTGTTGTAGCTGCAAAAAAACTCTAAAGAAGTCTCCCGCAAAGGGATAACAATCGCATCTGCATAAATGACAGGAAGGTTATTTACATAAACCAAGAAGAGAAGAGGCCTAATACACAACCTTGTGATACACCTCTGCATACAACGAACCCCGGAGGAGATGATGATGAAAGAACACCGTCGACACGAACACTATATGAGATCATGAAATTCCCAGTAATGCCATCTCGTTGGGCTTTGTGTAGAAATATATCCTCCTCCCCCC
>NMRA01000278.1:292274-330593 GCA_002633005.1 Phoronis australis
ATATATGAGGTATATGGTACATGTGAAGCTCAAATAATTATATATTTATTGGAAATGGATTGTTTTTGTTTTAATATATGAGGTATATGGTACATGTGAAGCTCAAATAATTATATATTTATTGGAAATGGATTGTTTTTGTTTTGATATATGAGGTATATGGTACATGTGAAGCTCAAAGTCACCTTNATATAATTGCTAAACAAAACAGGGTGTATTTATAACACATTAACATTCATTGAGTCTGTTGCTATGTATGTCACCAGGACATTTTTTTATAAATTGCCCCAAAAAAGCTCAACAAGATGTTGGATGTTAACCAAAATAGTTCAGGACACACCCAACAACATACTTCATGTGACGAAAAAATAAGTTTCCTAATTTTGAATAGGAACATTGCTTTTGGCCATTTTGAAAAAATACGATATCCTGACGTAGTTTATCGATGCCGACTTAATCATATTTCCATATGGTTCATGTGGTGTCTTGTTCTTCAACCGGTTTGTTAAGTTGTAGAGTGATTACGACTGTGTGGTGATCAAAATTGCCAACAGGAGGTAGTACAGAACATGATTCAATGATACTCAAATTGTTTGTTATGCAGAGATCAATACATGATTGAGAAATCTCAGCCATGGCGCATTAAGTAGATGTATGCAAGTTGAATAAAAAGTAAGATGTAGTCCAGCTGTATCGTCATGACGGCATCACAGTACCTTGCAGGTGGTTGAGTTTCGGGCACCATTTATGATTCTAAACGCTATTGGGCTTAGCTAGAGCTTTGAAATAATGTTTTCTTTCATCTGGTGACTGGTGATCGGTAAACCAACCTATGACGAAAGTTTCTGTGACCGAAATCAATTTCGATCCAGTAGTTCAATAACTGAGGACAAGTTAAAATGGGACAAAATTTAAATATGAGTGTGTTTATTGTGAACAGGGTGATGCCAGAGCCACTATATACTGTGACAGCTAGTGTTATGTAATCACCTCTCAGGGGATATGGATGTGTCACTTCCTGGTCAAATCAAGACTGAAAACATGTTTTTCTTCACAGCCAGTCTTATACAAGGTGATGTGGGGCCCCTATGAAGACGTTAAAAAGACGAATTAATTCAGGTGGAATTCTGTTTTAATGCTGCTTCGTGACGCAATTTTCTACAAATCCATGAAAATCATTCGTGTTTTTTGAAACCATTTCACACATTTTTTTTCTGTTTCCATCATCACATTCCCGTTGCTGACAGATAAATCTCTAAGTCCAGCTGATCGAATCTTCGAAACCGCGCGTTTTTGTTTTTCGTATCTTAGCAGTGAAAAGCAAGGAGTGTACATTATAGAATAGTCCAGTCAATGAGCTAGCTATCTTGTAGAGTTCACTACGCCTTCTTGCCATTCGCAGCAATGGTTATCGGTAGAAAAGTTAGCGCCCCACTGAACCATAACACTGATCGATAACTTCATACTTCAATGATGTTCGATGTGCAATAAAATTACTGTGTGATTGAAAATGGCCAGAACCAGTTTTGTTTATAGATATCCGAAATTATTAAACTCGGTCATAGCCGCTCGGATTCCCGACTTGACTCGTGCTCTTCTCCGACCAGCACCATTTAACAAGTATTTAATTTTTCCTACCCAAGGAGAGGTATATATATTTGCCTCAGACATGTATTTGAATAATCTAAACATTGTACAAGAAAGTTTTGACGCTTTTCCATTTTTCAATCTTAAATTCAACATTCGTGATCGTCGGACCATTTTTTCAATTTATATCTACCCAATTAATTCACCAAGTACTTTACAATTTGCTGTATTTTTATTCAGTTTTAGAATGCTTTTACCGAATTCCATGTAAAAGGTCTCCAGTGCTTCACAATTTTCATGTCTCCAAACTTCTGAGCCGTATAAAAGAATTGGTGCTTGGCAGCAGAGACCGTCTTTTTGCTTGGTATGTGCCCCCCGAAAAGCAAATTCAGTAATCCCGTCATGCCTTGTAAACCAGGAAGTAAAAGTTTTGCGGCTGCGCACATTAAACATGTGAAATGTATTCATTTGTTTCAAAACACTGTCAAGACTTGTTCTTAACTGTAGTGTTGTAATTATTTATTTCATCAGTTTCTGTACTCGTGAGTAATTGTGAATTTTGTTCCCCTTCTCTGTTCAAAATGTTGATTGGCTATAATTTGGGGTTGGTTGAGTAAAATTTCAACGCTTGAATGAATCGGTGTATGACTAGTCCGTGAATAACATTCAATGAAGCTTGTGGGCTTGGTAGTTTGGTACCTTTGCGTAGTGTGTTTTCATCAATGTTCATTGCTATACACGGAAAAGGTTTAGGGAGGTTTTATAAGGTTGCATGTCATTTCCAGAAGTCACATCCCCTTCCGCGGATCAAGTACCGTGTCTGCCCCCTCCCTCCCCTTCTGGTCTGCTGCGTCTCTGGTCTGGGTTTCGACCGCAGTGGGTGGAGCATGGCTCTCAAATGCCCCCAAGAAGAGTGGTGACATCCTATTTGGTCGTGGGCTCTACCATTGTTCGGTACCAATCAAAGTTTTGCCAGGACCGAGACTTGAACTATACAATATTAGCAGTTGGCAGTGTAGTAATACTAGCCGAGATTACCCGACCCAGGAATCAAAGCAGCGACCCCCATAGAACTGGCAAGCGTGCTAACCATTCAGCTAATGGCAATTGCCCGTTAGCGAGTGGCTAACAGAGGCTCATATATGATTCACCGGAAGCACGTCTACAACATCCCCCCCTTTCCTACGGAACGGGCACGCCACCAGGAAGGTGAACACCAGGATGTCTCCTATACGTAGGTCATCAACGTCCCTTGGTACTTTTACCACCACAACACACAGGTGAAAACAAGGTATTCTGTCATACACAGGTCCTTGACTCCTGCAACCTTCCATGCGCGCCGTCCCGAGGTCCGCAGGTACTTGTTGGCAGTGCTTCATTGGTAGATCATCCGTTTGCCGACTACGCCATTTGTAGTAATAGCCGAGATTACCCGACCCGGGAATCGAATCAGCGACCCCCATAAAACTGGCAAGCGTGCTAACCATTCAGCTAATAGACAATTGCCCGTTAGCGAATGGCTAACAGAGGCTCATATGTGATTCACCGGAAGCACGTCTACAACAACAGCATGGTAGCCGAGCTTCCAAGCCATTCAGTTAAGAAGCAGTTACCACTTGGAAAAATTTAGGGCTCGACTTTACGTGGCTGTGTGTCACACCCGCAACGGGCCAGAAGTCACGTGCCACGTAAAGTGTGAAGGAAATATCGGGAAGAACTCTGTACTCGCGCAGTCAGACCAACTTTGTTCCGCTCACTAGTCTGAAGGTCTTTTCAAGCGTATTGACTTTAATACCTTATTCAATTTAGGTCAGTCTAAATCACGTTTTTGCATTGGGTCTAAATCACCTTTTGCATTGGATCTAAATCACCTTTTTCATTGGGTCTAAATCACCTTTTGCATTGGATATAAATCACCTTTTGCATTGGGTCTAAATCACCTTTTGCATTGTGTCTAAATCAGCTTTTGCATTGGGTCTAAAATTCTTAAGATCAACAATGAATGTTAGTGCGCCTTACTATATCCGTATCGCAAAAGGCTCCTTAGACAACAATGAGTTGTAATTACGGAGATGACCTAATTACGGAGATGACCTAATTATGGAGATGACCCAATTACTGTAGCACCTTGTAGTGACCAAGGAGCTTTTCACGTCTTGTTTTGGAGGGAAGAGTGATTCTGGATGATGTCTTTAAAACCAGTAGTTGGATTTCGATAAAACTGGGCATAGAGGTACTATTGCTATAGATGCCTTGTGAGAGGGGAATTTTTTGGGGTAAGGGAGAAATTCTACTCTCCCAGTCACCAACAATGACACCCCACTCCTGTTGCAAGCCTTCATAGGCTCGGCCTCAAGTAGTCAAAACTAACTTTTTGTGCTCTTTCAGATTGTCACGTGTGTGAGTTACAAATGATTCCAATCTTCAAGGGGAATTTTTTTATCAATTGGGGGAAAATTTTGGCCTCGTGAATGGATTTTTGCTGTTTTTTCAATGCTTTCAGAAGGAAATGAGTCCGTTGTTCAAGGGATTGAGGGCCCTGATTGTGCCAGCACCATTTGATTTTCGGGCTGTTTCAACTACTACAGCATCTCCTAGTGGTCATCTTGTGTTTCGGGTGATATTAAGTTTTTACTGTAAAGTTTCTGGGTTTTTCAACTGTTTTTATGGTGTGATTTAGAACTGGCTGTAGTCTGAACTGATGGACGTGAGTCAAGAAAATGCAGAATAATATGTGTATGCCTGACCTTTCCCCAGTTCAATTCGATGAACAACAAGCAAAATGGTAGGTTTTGGTACATTAGTGGGGGACATGTTGTGTGTAAATTTCATGAAGATTGAAGAAACTTCATTTTACCAAATAATAATTGGAAATATTCCTTTTTTATAGGCCAGGGACTAGTTATTCCAGGTTCCCTAGTGGTCAATATTGAATTTGCTTGCAGTCAGCCATTAGACTAGCTATTCTGGGTTGTTTTGCCTAATTATGTTTTGCCATGCAGCATGTTAAAATTGTTATGATAAAAGAAATTAGGCCTGTGGAGCCACGTGCTGTAGGAGGGTTTGGGGATGGGGTGTAAAGGGCCGCTACGTGCTGTAGGAGGGTTTGGGGATGGGGTGTAAAGGGTCGCTACGTGCTGTAGGAGGGTTTGGGGATGGGGTGTAANGAAATATTCCTTTTTTATAGGCCAGGGACTAGTTATTCCAGGTTCCCTAGTGGTCAATATTGAATTTGCTTGCAGTCAGCCATTAGACTAGCTATTCTGGGTTGTTTTGCCTATTATGTTTTGCCATGCAGCATGTTAAAGTTGTTATGATAAAAGAAATTAGGCCTGTGGAGCCACGTGCTGTAGGAGGGTTTGGGGATGGGGTGTAAAGGGCCGCTACGTGCTGTAGGAGGGTTTGGGGATGGGGTGTAAAGGGCCGCTACTGCACTATAGTGTTCTCCACAACCTGTTTTGACTCGTAACTGCATCAACTTTGAATTTTGACATGGCGAGTTTGGCTTCCAAGCGTCGAGTTTGAAAACCTACACAACGAGTTTGAATTATTGGGAGATTAATCATTTTTTGAGAAATTGGATTTTTGGCACCAGTTCATTGCATTTGCCCTGTAATTCAAGTTTGTATTTTCTTTTGTGGAGAGCACTGCACGGACAAGGCTAGTTGTAGAGAGCACTGCACGGACAAGGCTAGTTGTAGAGAGCACGGCACGGACAAGGCTTGTTGTAGAGAACACTGCACGGACAAGGCTAGTTGTAGAGAGCACGGCACGGACAAGGCTAGTTGTAGAGAGCACTGCACGGACAAGGCTAGTTGTAGAGAACACTGCACGGACAAGGCTAGTTGTGGAGAGCACGGCACGGACAAGGCTAGTTGTAAAGAGCACTGCACGGACAAGGCTAGTTGTAGGTTCTAGGCATAGGTTTTCCTTTATTTGGCGCACCTCCTTTTATCAAAGGTGAATAGTGTTGTCCTTGCTTAGCAACAGTACTACAAGTACTGAACTACTGAGTAGTCAAAGTTTCACACTGTTGACCCTCTGACCTATTTTCAGGGTAAAGAATCCATTGTCAGGACTCGGCAAGTCGTCAACAGTGAGCCACAGTAAGTCCACACTGGGTGGGTGATAGATATTGCTTATTAAAGAAGCTATAAGGATTTGAATTTTAATATTAAGTAACTGTAAAACCTCACCAATTTCATGCAGAAATAATTTCCAAAATTGATTTTTTAATAGTTTCTAATCTTCGTTTATGGATACAGTTTCTAAAAACTTTGTCTGCTTGTGGCTGTAGTACAGCACTTAAAACTAGATAAACACTTAGCTGGACGTGTTATTTAGAAAACTACAAAAAAATTGGCTTGTCTGCCATTTTGTATCCTAAACTGGAAAGCATTTAATATACCGCATGAATTTGCCTCATGAAATCTTTCACAAAATCTTCAAAATGCATTCCCAGAAAACTTATATGTTACAAAAAGAACATATTAAATCATCTTAATAAAGTAACATTGTATGTTATCGTCTTAATGAAGTAACATGGTATAGTATGATTGTAATGAATAATTCGAAAGGCTTACTGCATTCTTGCGAAAGCTTAAAATTGTGTGTGGCAGCTGTATTGCTTAGATACAATGGGATAAAATTGTCTTAAAACTATTTTGTTAATGATATTTTATTATAAAGCTCCACTAATCTTCTTCATTGTGCCCCTAACTGAAAAATGTTTACTGTAGTCTAATGGAAACCATCTAATGTTGGGCTGCTTTGCCATCCCGCAGTTGGTGTATTTGTGAAATCATCTGAATTGTTTCTACACCCTATCCTAGTTTCACTTGATTTTGGTTGCATTTTGTATAACTGCAACTTTCTTGTGAGAAACACATCCATCATACAATACCATGCAAAATCAGGCGAGTGAAATGCCTGTTTCACGTGCGGTGTCCTTTAGTGCATTTACACTGACAAAATGGCTACTAGTGAAATGATAGGTCACACAGTCTGGAATGTTGAATCTTGGGACTGAGCTGCAAGAAAAAATTCATTCCATGAGTCGATGTTTCTCACCTCGAGTGTTTTACAAGTGTTTTGTGTATGTGGGGTGTGCTTCTCAGTGTGTTTGTTCTTATCTATGTGTCATGCTTTGGCTATTTGTGAGCTAGCTGACTAAGTTTACTTTTCATCACGTCCTACTGGCAGGCCAGCATGCCTAGATAATTACAGGGTGAATCATGTTTTCAGGTCTATCCAATGTTTCTGTGCATGAAAATACTGCAATGTATATATTTCTTTCAATTTGAAATAACTTAAGATAACTTCTAAAATTAGCTGATGGGCATTTTCATTCAGAAATTGGACACAATGAAATTCCAGTTGCCTGTCATATTGTGCCCTGGTCACTTTATAATTTCTTTGACTTTAGAGCTCCTGTTTGAATCCTTTGGTCTTGAGGCACAATTTTCCATGCTGAACTTGTTCCCAAAATTCTTGATGTTATTCTGTATGTGATGCATGACTTTACCACCAGCGATGTCTTCTTTTTCAGAAGTTACTATCCTGTTTATGTCATTCCATTAATTTAGGAATCTTCAGTTTACTGAATCCAGTCATGCTGCTAGAGAGGGTATCGAAACAAACTAAGCTTTATTTTTAAATGACTTATTCTTTTTAAAATTACATTGGTAAAAAGTTCAATTTCGGACCTGAGAAGTTGGGCCCCTGATGGCAATGTTGGGGCCCCAAAATGGAAGCATTGAGGGCCCTGAACTCTTTTTCTGAAGTACAAAAACCACAGTCTGGATCCTTATCTTTGAGGTGTACTTTTACCCCCTAATAGAACGGCAAAATTTTCGAGAGCTTGGTAGTGAAAAATGTGCTTCTGAAGTTTGGAGCAATGCCGGTGTGTTTGTGCTTTGGCTGGAAAGGAATGATGTGACAGAGAAAGCATTAGGAACTGTTTCACAGCACCATGCATTTCATAGATAGATTTGTACAAAAAGCAGTCTTTTGCACTACAAAGTGTATTGTTATCGAAATATCTTGAATTGTCTTGCTTTGTTTATAATTCCAGAACCAGCAAAGATGGGCCACTGCTTGTTTTTGACAGGTGTTCATTAGATCACGGAATGGAAGATAGTAAGAGTTTCAGTTCTCTTGACTCTAACAATGATGAATATGTTGTTGTAAGTCCAGACCCGAAACTTCGTATCCCTGACAACGGTAACCACGGTGACTTGGAGAAAAAGATGAGTGAAGCCCTTGGTGATGCGGGAGGCTCAGAGACTGTTGAGGCAGAGACGTTTGAGTCAGACCTGGAGAACTGGAGGATGACGGAAAGTGGGGAGACAGTGACATCTGGTGAGAACGGAGATGAACCATGTGAGAATGGATCTGGTGAGAACGGTAAACAAGGTATGCCTCTACGTTATCCTATATGAATTGACCTTTTGGGTCAAATAACGGTAATTTGTCCTCATTGTTATTGTTTTAGAGTTGACATATGATCTTGAAATTTGGTGCACAAGTAGTCATAAGGAGAACATGTACTGTGCCTAACAGGATTTGGTTCAAGACGGCCATTTTTAATGTTTTATTTGTAATTTTATAGAAGACTACATTGTGGACAGAATTTAATCTCTCAATTTGATTAAACTTTTCTTTATTCCAATCTAGAATTGATGGTAATACTAAACAAAAGCACAAAAGTCTCATTAAACCATTGCCATCATTTTAATTAATGAAACAATTGCAAATTTTCAGTCCAAGAAGTTCTGTTGTAAAATACTTACTGTGTCAACTGGTGTTGAATTTTGTATTCTCTACTACAAGATTGTAATAATATATTGAAGATTGAAAATAATTGAATTGTTATTATTTGGATTAAAGGAAATTTAAAAACAAGTTTCAGACAGAAATTTTTGTCATAAGCGGAATTTCCGATAGTGCAGATGAACATAAAAATCTTTCAGAGAACACTTATTGATCCTTTTCTTTTTTCAATACATGTGTGATTGTGATTGGTGTATAGTGAATGTAAATAATTAGGGAGGACTTATCAACCAAGGCAATTTTATTTGTAATACAATTGTTTTCAAGTTAAACAACTTTGGAAAATTATTCAGAAAATATAGCATGGAAACACTGAATAACATTTTTGAAAACAAGTTATGGCAAGGTAGAACTGACAAAAAATACAAGAAAAAAGTTCTGCATCGTTGAATAGATAGCATCCAAAGTGTACAGTTGGTGTAACTGAAGTTGTTAAATTTAGAATTTTTTATTTAGTGTATCTTAAAAAACACCTTTCAGTTTTGTCATTATGGACAGGATTGGAGGTCTACCTACTTAGGGTTATGTTGATCCTATCAACATGTCTCTGTATTTATCCGAATAACAGCAAAACTATAGAATGATTTAAACTCGGTGAAGGTGCATGTTTTGTTAAAGTAGAAAGCTTGTACAATATGATTTTTTCTTTTACTTTTTAACAATATGTTGTTAATTGGGTCATGTGAGATTTATTGATAGTGAAACATCACTGTCAATAACTTGACCCAAAAAATATGATACAACTGTTTCTCCAAAACTCTGTTACAGTTGCCTAAATCNCCTTAACATATTGAAGGACTTTTCTGCTTACTAACTTGTAACCTTAACATATTGAAGGACTTGTCTGCTTACTAACTTGTAACCTTAACATATTGAAGGACTTGTCTGCTTACTAACTTGTAACCTTAACATATTGAAGGACTTGTCTGCTTACTCACTTGTAACCTTAACTTGAAGCCAGTGTCAGCTCAGTTCAATATTTAACCAAACAATACGCTGATGGACATGTCTTAATATTTAACCAAACAATACGCTGATGGACATGTCTTCAATATTTAACCAAACAATACGCTGATGGACATGTCTTCAATATTTAACCAAACAATACGCTGATGTACATGTCTTCAATATTAATTTTCCTTCTCGTTATGGTAAATGAATTTAAAAACAAGTTGGTAAGCAGCACCCCTGTATCAACATGAAATTTCCTTTCTATTCTCTCATTAGAATTTTGTAAAACTGACATTTTCGGATTTTGAAGTTGTTAATTTAATTTTTTAAGATTTCAAAATCGTTTCTTAATTTTTTGAACAGGCTAAATATATGTTTCAGTTTTCTTAATAGGCTGTTTTAAGACACATTCGTTGGTGATTCTAAGTTGGAAGAACTAATGCTTCTATAATATACCTGGACGAATTTTCTGTCAGCAACTTTCCAGCCCATGATGCTGAATCATTATTTTTGTTCTCATAAATACAATCTCTAACGATTTTATTTTAAAAAATTCACTTTTGGTACAGAACTTGGATATGATAAAGCATCATTTCAGTACTGTATACTATTTACATACCAATGAGAGAATGACATTTCACCTTTCTGCCATATTGTGTCTTAAGTTGACGAAATTTTACCATAATAGTTGGCCAAGATATCTGTGCAAAAGTATTTAAAAATTTTCAGACACCTTCAAATTGTTGTTAATAAATGACTAGATCTCTTGTTTTCAAAAATACTTAATAACCTTTAAGGTTAAGGAAGGTGCAAGTTTGCAAGTCTGTGCATAATTAAAAGTTCTGTGAAATCCTGTTTCCAGCAAATTCCAATTTCTCTCAAGATCTTGCAAGTTTAAATTGTCTTTTAACAAAATTAGGAGACAGTTTTTATGGTTGGTCACTGATTATTGTTTTCTGTAGAGGAATTCCAGCTATGAAAACACTGGGGTTACACTGACAAGCCTACATGGGAACCTTATTGGTTTCCATGGTAACCTTAGTCTGGGAGATTTTATGACCTTTTGCCTGACCTCTTTTAATAATTGCTCCTGAACATTAAGGATGCATCTGCATTAAACAGAGTTTTTTTTCAGTGTGAAATGAATTAGCACAAAAGTCGTGTGTTTCATGTTGAAGAAATGTGAGAGGTTGTGGTTTGTATTGGCATGGGGATTTGGCTGAAATGTCTGTCGTGTGCACGTGGTGAGTAGTGTAGGACTGCAGTCTGATACTGTATCACTGGCACTGACTGCGTTGTTTGTGTTGAGACATAGCTGGATTTGAAATGGCAGTGAGTGAGCTCTGTGTATCCTTGCTTTTGATTATTGATTATCATGAACATCTATTGTTTCCTACTGCTGAAAACAGGAGTTGACCATCTGGTTGAAAAACTGGTGTTTCAGAAGGCTTGGGTTGTTTTGACACTGTTTTCCATGTGCGTTTTGAAGTCTGGAAGTTTTACTGGACTTAAGTGCAAATTTTGAAAAATGACAAGTTGTGGAATATATGCCACTTAGTAGCAAGTTTGTTGGACAAGTAATGTGGCTACATCACTCGTGAAACACTGACCTTCTACTTGTGTGGTCTTACATGGTCTTGCCAAACTCGCTGAAAATTACCGTAGTCAATGAAATGCATAGTCGTTGAAATCCTCGTTTTTACCATTTTGACAGGAATGAATAGTTGTTACTGTTATTATTTGGCAGT
Source organism: Phoronis australis (assembly GCA_002633005.1). NCBI lineage: Eukaryota > Metazoa > Phoronida > Phoronidae > Phoronis > Phoronis australis. Next base: position 303,392 of record NMRA01000278.1, read on the forward strand.
GATTCACACCAACTTTTGTTGCTAACTTGTCATTTCTGCAAGTTAACAAAACATTTCTCTTGCTCAAATTATTGAGTTATAAAACCTTCACATTAACAATCTTCACCCAGATGTTAGCAAATCTGTTGTGTGTCGCTAGATCTCCATAACTCAATGTTCAAATCAATATTAACCCATCGGGCACGCTACTTTGAAATTTCATTTGACCGACAGTAAAAGTTACCTGTTGCTGGACTACTGTTATAGTCAAGCTCTGTAATGCGATTTAGTGGTCTGTGTTACACAAGAACAGATGTAGAAAATTCATTGCTACTAACTACTTCAACTTTGTGATTTCTGTTGACCTAATTAATGTTGAGTAGGACTTGAGTTGTTGTCTTGCACTGCTTCAGGGGCCGATCGTGAGCGATCTTCATCCATTCCGCCAAGCTCTCCAGACACGGAATGCACCCTATTTGATGGGGTCACGTATCTGGGCTCGGCGACAGTCAACGCGCCGCGTAGTGAGCGGGAGATCAACCGCAACATGGAGATACTCAACGAACACTCACAGATGGCGATACCTGTCACGCTGGCTGTTCCCACTACGTCTGAAGGGGTGGTCAGGTAAATACTAAATTCATTTAATAACATGATGTTAGTGTTGTTTGAAAGGGATATTATTCTTTTTTTTTCGCTGTTGCCGCCGAGCATTTGGTGAAATCGAGATCAGTGACTTTACGAGGAAATGCAGAGCAATTTATTTCTCAACTCTAGTAAGATTTAGCTCAGCTAGCAGAGCATTTGGCTATAACTGGACTGTTTGTGGAAAAAATTTTCTCACCTATAATTTAGCTTTAAATGAGCTTTCACCATCTTAATGCAATCTGGAACATAGGCTTGCTTTCTTTTGCGAGATCCTTGTGGTTTTGGCACCTTGAGTCAATGGCTGTGATGTGCATAGGTTATCTATGTCTATATGGATGGGTAGCGTATTTCCATTCCATTTTGATGATGTCATTACGATGCATCCATAGCTTTTTGAGTTCTCCTGTTGATGAAACAGCTTACAGAGCACATCCTTGGCCAAAGTAATAGGTAAAAGGAAACATTCGAAGTGACGACATTGATCTGTGTTGTTCAGGCATTGTCAGTGACGTTGTTTATAAAAAAATATATATATATATATATATATATATATATATATATATATATATGTATATATACTTATAGTAGTTAACCCGTCACTGGAGATAAGTTAACCTGGGATAGATTTATCATATGAATTTATCAAAATCCTGCTTAGCTTACTCTCACTGATAACTCTAATTGAATGGCGCTTAATGTAGTCATGAAGCATTTTGTTGTTCTGGCTGGTTGAAAGATTAAGCTGTGGCATATACACGGAGTGTCTTCATTGGAGAACTGCACTGTTGCCTTTGCAGGTTAGTGGCTGCTGTTTGAAGCCAAACTATGTGAAGTGGGCAACAGTGTGAACTAGCTAGAGATGATGGTGCCTCTGTAGGTTACAATAGCAGAGCCCAACAGGACCATTCCTGATAACAAAGTGATTGAACTTTTCCTTTGTCCATTAGGTGTCCACCCGCTACACATTTTCTTGGTAAGGCGAAAAAACATAAGATCACGCAACCACGAAGTTACAGTCGACATCACAGCAGTGATACTTCGTTGGCTTTGGAAGATCAAATAGAATGAACACTGCTGAGAAAAACTTGTAAAGAATGTGACAATATCACAGAGCATGTGGAACTCAGCGCTTCATGAAATTGTGTCATAGTGGGTTAATACTGTCACAGTGGGTTAATACTGTCACAGTGGGTTAATACTGTCACAGTGGGTTAATACTGTCACAGTGGGTTAATACTGTGAGATTTGAGTGTCACTGTGTAATCTGGGGCAACCCTATTGTGTCAATTGTGCGTGACTTGGTGCGTTACATTTACACGTCATGAGAGCCCAGTTATGTAAACTGACTTATCATATTGCCTTTGCAGGTTTTTAGAATCGAACTTAGTGCACAAGCGATAATCTCACTGCATTGCCTTTGCAGGTCGCAAGAGCAAAACTGTGTGAACTGTAGGTTTTAAGATAATTGTTTGCCTTTACAGGTTACTTGAACCCAACTCTGAAGTGGAGATCTCCAGCTATCGTATCCATCGCATCCTGTTCTGTGCTAGAGGACCCATAGACACTCCACAGCAGAAGTGCTTTGCCTATACCTGCAGCCATGGCGACAGTGCGGAGACGGCCATCTTCCAATGTCACGTGTTCCGGTGTGACTTGCAGGATGCTGTAAGCATTATAATAGTTTTCCAAGAATTTACCTAAAAGTTGCTAAGAACAACAATGGTTGCTAAGAGCAACAATGTCTAGCTAATGGCATTCTCATATTCTACCAATTCTTTTCTGATCCCATCTCATTTATAATAGGACTGTACACAGCTTTCTGATCCCATCTTATTTATAATACGACTGTACACAGCTTTCTGATCCCATCTTATTTATAATAGGACNTGTCATAGTGGGTTAACACTGCCATAGTGGGTTAACACTGTCATAGTGGGTTAATACTGTCATAGTGGGTTAATACTGTGAGATTTGAGTGTCACTGTGTAATCTGGGGCGACCCTATTGTGTGAATTGTGCGTGACTTGATGCGTTACATTTACACGTCATGAGAGCCCATATTGCCTTTGCAGGTTTTTAGAATCTAACTTAGTGCACAAGCAATAACCTCACTGCATTGCCTTTGCAGGTCGCAAGAGCAAAAGTGTGTGAACTGTAGGTTTTAAGATAATTGTTTGCCTTTACAGGTTACTTGAACCCAACTCTGAAGTGGAGATCTCCAGCTATCGTATCCATCGCATCCTGTTCTGTGCTAGAGGACCCATAGACACGCCACAGCAGAAGTGCTTTGCCTATACCTGCAGCCATGGCGACAGTGCGGAGACGGCCATCTTCCAATGTCACGTGTTCCGGTGTGACTTGCAGGATGCTGTAAGCATTTCAAAATAATAGTTTTCCAAGAATTTACCTGAAAGTTGCTATGAGCAACAATGGTTGCTAAGAGCAACAATGTCTAGTTAATGGCATTCTCATATTCTACCAATTCTTTTCTGATCCCATCTTATTTATAATAGGACTGTACACAGCTTTCTGATCCCATCTTATTTATAGTAGGACTGTACACAGCTTTTTCAACTTGTAGCTTGGTCCTTTTATTTTTGAACACTAATATTTTTCACGTTAGCAGATTAAAGTACAAGCTTTTGTGAAGACAATTTTGAAGTGTCATTTTAACTAATGTAATGGCGTTCGTCATGTAATTAACTTTATTTGTGCAGGTTGGTAAGATCCTCTATTGCTTCGCCACATCGTTCCGACGTGCTCCCCGCCGTTTGAATAGTTCCTCATCTATCATGAGTCTCTCAGCCTGTGACAGCGTCTACAAGTTTGACGTCTCCCTCGACATTGCTGAGGATGATGGGAAAGGTGGTTACAGCACATGCCCAAAGGACAAGTCGGTGTTCAAACTGAGGCGGAACGTGGAGAAGCGAGTGTCGGTGTCGGTGGTGCAGACGTCGGCCAATCGGGTGACGCTGAAGATCGAACGCTGCTTTGGGATGCTGATATGCCCGGGCCGTAATGTAAAACACAGTGATATGCACCTCATAGACATGGTAAGATGCATTTAGGGGAAGGGAACATGATATTGTGTGTAAAGCACTGTGATATCTGTCTGATAGAGGTTGTTAGTTAAGTCATTTAGGGGAAGGGGACATGGTATTCTGTCTAAAGCACCGTGATATCTGTCTGATAGAGGTTGTTAGTATAATTGACAGTGCGTTATTCCTTGAGACATGGCGTGACACATAACATTACATGTACGCCATGACAAGATGAATTGTAGAGCCAAGTATTAAGCAACAACAAAATGTCAGTTTGTAAACCCAGAATTCACATTTTATCTGAGAAAGGAATACATTNCGTCATGTGGCGACGTGACGATAACGCTCTTTGAAAAGTACTACGCGTTCCGAGTACGAGGTAAGATTAACCGCCCTGGGCGGTTGCCTGTCGTAATAAGCGCCCATGTTCGGTTAACCGCCCACCATGGATTTCTTGAAATTTCACGTTTAAGCGCCCATGTCTGGTTAACCGCCCACCCCCGATTTTTTGGGTTTGCCAATTTAACCGCCCAGGGCGTTAACCCGAACGATTACGGTAAGTTATTTACAGCTATATTGAGACCTGTTTAATCTGATATGACTATTACATTGGGACATCTCGTTTCACACATTGGAGGCTGTCAAATTCATTTGTGTTTCTCACAAAAAATTGAGTCATGAAATAAGGCAAGATAACATTCTTGTTTTTCATGTTCATACTTCGGTGGAAATGGAAGTCATGGGTATTATTTTTTACTTAAATGAACAGCTAAAGTCTTATTCTACCTTGAAGTTGACTAATTTTGACCTGGCGATGGAGCTCTCAACATAACTTTAGATTTTTAAGTTAGGGTTAATGGTGTTTGAAATAATCATTTATATGATTGTTGTTTGGTTCTTCAAAAGTGTCGTTCACATTTATGAGTTATTCTGGAACAAGTTGCTACTTGAATAAATTGTCTCTAGGCTTAGTAGTAATGTGGATGCTATTTATGGTGGAGAAGCTTGACACATGTGAGACAGCTTACCTCATCATATCAGGGTAACTTGCCCCAATGTAAGTCGTATTGTTGACGCAAACTTACAAACAAGGGAAGGTAATTATCAACTGTGCGCTTGCTCAGTTACACTCACAGGAGTGTCTAATCATTTTTGCACCATGTTTACTGCACAGTGTAGGATGTGTAATGTGGACACTGGGCTGAACTGTGGCAAGCTGCTGAAGGGCAAACTATTCTTAATTTACTCTTAGTGCGGACCCAACTACTGGCCTCGTCTGTACGTTGGTGCTGATCAGGAAAATTACTCTTGACTTGTAATGTATCTGTAGTTATAGGCACATGAAATCCTAGAATATTCCATCACCATCCTGTCGTTTTAAAATGAAATAGTACGCTTCAAAGCAACAATTAGATTGTACCAAGACACATTGTGTTGCAATAATTGACTTTTTTGATGTTAGCTATTATCTGCCATCCACACCACCTGTTGGCAGGAAATGTTGTAATATGCTTTTGTTTTCATTTGGTTTGGATGACTGATTTCCCATAATTCATTGTATCGTCTCCATGCATCTTGAAAAAGGTACACTGTTAACAAGATAAGCAATGTGGCTTCAAGTTGGCTTTTGGTCCTACTTCCCTTGGTGTCGTGTTGCTCACCTGTGACTCCACAGGGGATATTTGCTTAAATTTCCAAGTCCTCAAGCTGGTTTTTCATTTGTGAGGTTACCCAAAAAGGAGATTTTGTCCCTCGCGAGTCATCTGTTCTTGAAGCATAAGATAAAGACGTTTTTCACCAATTACATCTGCCTCATTTCTGTCAGCTTGCACAGTGTGTGTTGACATGAAATTTAATAAGTATAACTTTGCTTCGTTTTTGGCTAGTCATAATTCACTGTCACTTTTGAGATCCTTAAAAATGATCAAGATCTTATCGGGTAATGTCAACAGGGATATGGTGTTGCCAAAGGAAAGGAAAACCTGCTAGTGATTCATTTCTTCTCAGTTGTTGTTGAGATGCAGATGACTTTGTGAGCGTGCTTGTCAAGCTTTGCTGTGTTTAGATCTGATATATTGATTGCTTAAGAAATTAATGTGACATGATAAAAAACACAAGTGTGATATGCCAGCAGGGTCATTAGAATAATAATATTGCAGCAATGAACTTGCTTTCGTCTTGAGGAATGAGGTTTAGATTTCTCGGATTCGTAAATGATAGTGGTCGTTTCAAGTGCCCTGTGGACTCCTCGCTTTTGATGTTGAAAACACTAACCTTGGGATTAAGATAACTCACTGTCGTTTCAACTAAACTTGAACATAACAAGAATTAGATGCAATTTCTCGTCAGGTACATAGTTGCTGCTGAAGACAGAACTCAAGAATTCATTGGCGGACATTTCAAATCCTGAAAATTAATGTAAATTGGCAAGTTTCATGACCAAACTATAGATGCACTTAACAAATAATGTTTACTTATAAATATGTACTGTGTCTTCTTAATACAAAGCTTTAAGTCTCATAGTGAAATGATATGTATTTGTTTTGACTCGTATTTTCTTCAGAGCATTTTATGCGGAAACCAAGGATTTGTCGTTTTTGGTTGTTAACTGGAGACCAGCAGGAAGAGTGTCTGCAGTTTTTGAGCACCTGCAGTTGCATGATTACTTTGTGTCCCCTTAGTAACATTACACCGCTGTCACACAAATGTTCAAATTTGAATCCAGGGATGGTTGCGGTGAATGTGTCATTGTACAGTCAATGTCATTGGGGTTTTAGTTTCTTTATAAGTAATTCGAATATTAATAGTTTTTAATCTTTAATGGTTCATACACTTACTTTTGTCTCTTAATTATTCGAAACTGTGTTGAGAAGGAAAAAACACGAGAGAATTAATAGAGTGAGTGGTGGATGTAGGAATGGTTGAGGGGAGATAACTCTCTTGTGAGACATGACCAGTCCACTGTCGCTACAAAAAGCATTGTGGCTGGTTTAGTTAACTCCCCTGTCAATAAATTCCTAGATGTCTGCGAGGGGAGTGTTATTGTTGGTCAAATAGTCTTACACGCCATCATTCCCAGTATAAAACTGTTCAGGTAGACGTACATGTTATGGCTGAATGTTACAGGTGACTATGGGCGCTGACAACGGAGGATCAGGGTACTCCATCACTGGCGAGTGGAATCCTAAAGACTCCAACTTCAGTGTGCTCAACACAGAAACTCCCAAAGGTGGCGTTAGTTTTGTTTTCTACTGCAAGTTTAAACGGCCATAAGCCTGCCTTCCACTGCAAAACTGTTTTCATCTTAACCACTTATGGCTATGGAATTGATGTCGACCACTTAGGTTGTCAAATTGGTCTTGAATTGTTTCGTGGTCTAGTTGAAAGTGATTTCATGGCTTTGAATAATTTAGTTTTCATTTTTCACTCTTATGACTGACTCACTTATCCTCTGATATTTCTTGTCCTAAGTTTTTTTCTTCATTTTAAAGTACAGTACAAGACAAAAGTAATCTGACCAAATTCTGTTTTCCTATTAACAACAACATTACCAGAGTTAACTATTAGAGTGGCATAATTCTAGTCATGCAATGACTTTGTCGTTTTCTTGTTAAGTCCCTTTCATTGTCGGTCATGAGAGAAGACTTCTTCAGTTTGGGCCCAGCTGTCACATAACAGGAAATTTCAGGTCATTTTGTCTGAATGCTTTTTCTTTGCGGTATAGATCTCACTTGCATTCTTCAACTTTGTCATTTTCCTATTTTCAAACGAACAATTCAATGAACTATGTCATGTATCCTGCGTTTTAGACACACGTGTTTTCTTGACTGTGGCTGTTGACCTGGTCATTGATGGCATTCAGGAACCGGTACGGTTCTGCGTCGAGACAAAAGCACGGATTTTCCCGCACAATGAGAGATTTTGGTATTTCAACAAGAAACCTTACCATGAAGTGTTCTACTTAAAACTGAAGGAGGTATATCCGTTAGTAAAATATTATTATTACTATTTTTCTTTTGATAGTTTTGGTGTAGATTGTTGCTTCAGTTCATCAAATGGAGAATGTCACGCAAAAAGAGAGATTAGGATTTTTTTTGATTTTGTAATGGGAGCGAAGTGTGAATGATCTCATAGATTGAAAAATCTGCTTCATATATTTGTCTAATTAACTTCTAATTGTAACTTTTTGTCTTCGCGGTTTTTTAAACCTCAATAAGCAGTTTGTATCATTTAATTGTTGATATCATCATTTCTAAGACAGTTTTTCTGCCAGTGGTATTTCTGTCTATTGCTTCCATAAGTTGCACAAAACTAGATGGCTACAATTTAAGTGATTTACATGGTAGACGAGGACATTTACATGGTAGACAAGGACATATAATTTACATGGTAGACGAGGACATATATTTGCACTCTTACTTTCAACACAGGTTGAGTCCTCCTCTGGTGACCCCGTATTCGAGGTACAGAGCCTGAGAAGTCAGACGGAGGTTGACCGCCAGAAGTCCGGACTGACCTTGACCCTGTCCCCATCTATGCCAGTCACGACTCCGTCGGACATCCAAACCCCCGTGGGTCTTGTTCCGGAGGATGAGTCAGGTAGGGTCTGCATTTGGTTCGGCTTGGTTGTGTTTTCATTCACGTTTCGCATATGGAATAAAAGCTGTCCAGTTTGTCAAACAAATCTTTTTTGTCAACTGAAAAGAACCTTTGAACACAAGACTGCACACGCTTTTGAAATGCTGTAAAAACTCTGCAACTTCAAGCTTAGATAAAACAAACAAGCTTCAATACCGTTTGAAATGCCGAGCACGCCATACATGATCTATACTGTGGACAATGCAACTATCCTGGAAAAGTTAAGCTTTTATTCTCCGTATTTCAAATTTTGCATGATTAATTTCTTGCGGCAAATTGAAACAAGTCAATAATTTATATGCCAAAACTATGACTCGTATTTTTTACGATTGAATAAAAGCATAGCGTATTCTGCGTGACTTTATTTGCGCATGGCTTTGTTCCGAGAGCCTGGTACTTTACCCCATGAAACTTTGCTTACCCTTGTTAAGTTTGTTTTGAATTGACGCAGCTTACTTCGCAAGATTGCCCCAGTTGTCCTGTGGAATGCCCAGACACCCTGCGGAGCGCACAGCAGTGTATAAAAATGGACTCCCGCCAATTTTTTTATGGTGCTCCCCCTCTGCATGCTTCACAACTCCCAGGATTACTTGACCATCAAGGAGCTGTTTTGTTCAACGTTTACCACGGTATCTGCGATCTTAATACTAAGCACTCAGCTTTCATTCATTAATGTGCAAGGAAATGACGATGGTTTTGAAAATATGAACGAAAATTTGACAATTTATTTGCGTTTAGTCAACTCCATTCTAGAGCACAGTTCACATTTTTGGTTAATACTTCAGAAATACTTTTAATGTTCCTTCTTTCTCTAACAAATCAAATCAGTCGTCTTACTGTGGTGCTCCAGCTAACTTTATCAAGGATTTGATTCAGTACTAACAATGTCCCTCCTAAATGTCCTCATGGTCTTCTGTCTATCAGAATTTTTTACTGATCACATTGTCCACTACATGTCCACTACATGTCCTTACTACGTATCAAATGTTCTGACTGAGGTAATGCTGTTTGGCTTTAGCAGCACCTATTTGTTGCTTTACTATCTGTTTGTGTTGCCGTGTTATCTGGCACTGTTGCTACGTGATCTGAGACTGTTACCAGGTCATGTGACACTGTTGCTATGTCACCTGCCGCTGTTACCATGGTGTGTGACACTGTTGCTATGTTATCTGTTGCTGTTGCTCGCTTTCTATTGTTTGTCTAATTCTCTGTTATTCACTGTCTCACGACAGTCTATTGGTTTCCAGACACAGACGAACCTCTGATGAGCGGGTCAGGCATTGTCTCTAAGGAGATCACCGACGAAGAGCTGTTGGCTACATGGAACGAGGTCATACTCAAATGGCAACAATCATTGGGTGAGTTGTGCGAGGTCATCAAGGGGTCGCTAAAGATTAAGTGTAATTGGATAGGATTTGAAGGGGGTGTGTTCAGTGAGCCAATGTATTGCAAGTTTTGTGACATTACATATGGTCAGCTGATTGTAGAGCAAGATCTTGATTCTGTTTTACAAGTAAGTTCAAGACCTTATTGGACATTGCACACTAACTAGCAAAATGGCTGCCATTGAAACAGTTTGGACAATTACTATTTGAAATGCAGGCTAAATGGCATGTAAATCCCCAGGACAGTAACGAATTATTTTTGTTGCGAAAGACAAAATTTCTCTTTGCAAGTATTGTATGAGTTACTGGCTTTATCAAACCCACGCCAGGCTTTATGTGGAGGTCAAGGGGTCATTGTCAGAAACAGTTTGTCCTTGGGTGTGCTGTTGGAGGTCATTTGAACCGAATCAGAGCGTTTGTAGAATTAAATGACCTGACATGACCTATATGTTTGACAGGATGTGAGGCAATATGACAAGAATTAGTCGCCAGCTATTTGATATTTCAATTGTAGATTCACGTCTAAAGTTTGTCACCTACAACTTCATTGAAGTTTGTGTTCTGCGTTTTTGACATGACCCACTTAGTGCTGCCTGGTTTTTCTTGGAAACTTGTAATTATTTTATGAACAACGATGATGTTGACATAGTAGTTCTCACTCTAAGTACAATTTATAGTCTGTGTAATGATTTCCAAAATGCATTGATTATCTATTCTTACATGTCTATTTTAGCTGTTTGTGGTTCACCTGTTGAATATTTGTGTAAGTGGTTGGTCTTGGTTCTAAAACATGTCTACTCATCTATGGTTGGACTGGGTCTGTTGTTAATACAATAATTATTATAATATGGCCTAGCTGTTAGGTCTCCTGGTACTAACCTATTTTAACTTAAAGTAGTTTTACAAACTTTGGTCATGTTCAAAGTAGTTTTACAAACTTCAGGTCATGTTCAAAGTAACGGCTTGCCATAAAATGTTACCAAGGTGGGACACAATTAGGCGGACTTTTTCATAAACGATCTTAAGTTGCACAAAATAAATGCATTTTAAAGATACATCCACCATATATGTAGCTACTTGTGCAAGCAGAAATGATTCTGAAAAATTGTTGTAAATCATAACTATAGAAGCCTTATGTAAAGTGAGAAAGGCCATTTTGGTAATTATTTGTGTCCAACGTTGGTGATATTTACTTAACTAGTATAACAGGAGTGTTAGTGAAGTCAGGTGACTTACCTGAATGCAGCCATTTTGTGGCAAGGTGACTTACCTGAATGCAGCCATTTTGTGGCAAGTTGTCAGCATCGTTTACTTATGACACCTGCTGATTTTCAAGTTCCCCATTACTAGAGACTCGTACACACGGGAAAGTACAGGTCCACTCTGTGGCTTGCCTGTGTACAAAGTCTTGAAATGGTTCACGGAACTCATGTCAAAATTCACTGAGTGTCACCATGTGCTTTGCTCACCAAATATCTCATCTTCCTTAAATTTAGATTCATCGCATTGGTTTTCAAATTTGTCGCAGCAAAATCCAAACTCATCATAGTGACTTGCCAAAATGAGTTGTGGAGAAGGAGACAAGACTGATTGATTTGTTCTGATAATTCTCTAGTCTGAAAACTGTTGACTGGCAGATGAGGAGTATTGCACTGACTGTCTCTTTATTCTCTGTGTTTGGTCTTAGCATGGGCTGGTGTTGGAGGGTGTATTGAGGGTGTATTGAGGGGCCGCACTGTGAAAAGTAATGGTCAGCACTGAAAAGGCTGTCCTTGTTCAGAAGTTTTCCAGAATATTACTATTAATAGCACTTAATAATAAAATCTCACAAATTTTGGACAACAATTAATTGATATTTTTCATTTTTCAAACTGATTTCTGACGTGATTGTGAATGCATACAATTTCTGAAAATGTTGCTATCATGGTATTTAACTGAAAGGTCATGAAATCTTTTTTCATTCTCTTATTGGGAGAATTAAAAAAAAATAAATTTCACTTATCCACATTTTGTCCTAAATTGGTGAAGTTTTACCGTTCTTAACAATTCTTGGTTTGAGGCAGGCTTGCTGTCACAACTGGATATACCATTGTTCGCTTCCAGACTTCCTGTACTTTCTGTCAGACTCAGACACCTGTTGATTAACTATGCACCGTCAGTTAACTACTAGTACGGGCTTCCTTGCCAATCTCCTGTTTGTTATTTCATGACATGTTACAATATTATTGGCTGCAACGTTGTTGTAAAATTTAGCCTTGGTAGAGAAATCTGTTAGCATTTTAAGCTATCTGGACGTGTTTAGCTGAAACATCAACTTTGTGGTCCTGGTCATGTTTACACTTGTGGCAACTATGTTATGACGTCTTTCTGAAAATTAGAACAGGATTGGTTTAAATTAGACATAGTTATGAGCATACTTCCCTGAAATTTTAGTGAAATATTCACTTAAATTTAAAGTCAAAACTGGCCAAATTGAAATTGAGATGCAAGAACACCTCTGAGCTCCAATAACAGCGTAATGGGAAGATGGAAAGTTTGTACTGGCCCTATTTGGCTGCTCGTTTTTGTCACCGTCGCAAAATTAAATCAAAACTTTATCACTGGCTATTTTTTTTTAAATGTGATGTCCCAAGGTAATAGTCATATGACCTAAACAATGCTCAGAAAATTAAGTTACGGTGCAAGTCAGAAAGGTTGCTAAATTCCGACTTCAGAGAAACTATCCCCTTGAGACTAATTGTGTTTATTTGAATAATGATCAGTTGACCAGTTGTACAGTCCTATTATTCACGGTTGATGAATCATTGTTTTTCACCATTTTTGATTGGTTAGGAATTGCTTGGAACTAAAGCGAGTTCACAAGTTTTGAGAAAGTTGTAACTTTTTTCCACAAACATATTGAGCTCATTGACACCTCCATTCCCAATGTTGCTGACTTACCTGGGGTCACTAATTAATTGTGTCTGTGCTTTAATTGTTATTGTTAGAGATAGCAAGGGGGTCTTGTGTACCCTGACCTCACTTTTTTACTTTCAGTTGCAGCAAATTTAAGATTCCTTCAACTTGTGTTGATTGTTATCATTACGTATACCATAACGGCCCATCTGTTATCGGTACGCTAACCAATTCTGATGATTGTCTACTCGATTCCAGGGCAACGGCCCAAACAAGCCAACCAATTGGTACGTAAGGGTATCCCAGAACCCCTGAGGGGCGAGGTGTGGCAACTGCTGTGTGGGTCCCATGACAGCAAGGATCTGTTTGAGGCCTACAGAATACTCATCACAAAGGTAGGCTCTGGGATACTAAGTATCCAAAGTATATACTTTTGCAATTTTTGCTTCAAATTCAACAAAGAGAAAGGACTAGATGGGATTTGTTGCCATTTTTAAAAGTGGCAATGAACGCGCCTTTGGAGATTCTCAGTGTTTGGTGAGGAACTATTATGCTAAATGGTGATGGACACTGTCTCCTTTTTTGTGAAATTGTATAGATTTTCTTCAATTTGTTACGCAACATTTATCTTAAATTGTGAACACTGGGAAATAATTCAAGGCGATTCTGCACCTTCAGAGATTTTAGGTGCAGTAAACAAAAACTTTCTAATTAGTCCTGTTACTAAAAATTTGGTCTTAACTTGTACTTATTGTACTTACCCATGTTAGAAGTTAAATGTGATCTTGGAAATATTGATTTAATTGTTTTATTTGCTGACAACAGGTGTTAGTGCATTGGATTTAACAACAATCATTGTCACCTGGGTGTGGTCAGCATCATTGTCACCTGGGTGTGGTCAGCATCATTGTCACCTGGGTGTGGTCAGCATCATTGTCACCTGGGTGTGGTCAGCATCATTGTCACCTGGGTGTGGTCAGCATCATTGTCACCTGGGTGTGGTCAGCATCATTGTCACCTGGGTGTGGTCAGCATCATTGTCACCTGGGTGTGGTCAGCATCATTGTCACCTGGGTGTGGTCAGCATCATTGTCACCTGGGTGTGGTCAGCATCATTGTCACCTGGGTGTGGTCAGCATCATTGTCACCTGGGTGTGGTCAGCATCATTGTCACCTGGTTGTGGTCAGCATCTTCTGCTGGTCCTGAATAGTGTTCATTTAAGTTTACTAATTAAAGTATACAATGGGTCCCACTCAGGACTTCAGCAGGGCACTCGACTGATTACAGTATACGATGGGTCCCACTCAGGATTTCAGCAGTGCACTGGATTGTTTACAGTATACAATACGTCCCACTCAGGACTTAGCAGTGCACTGGATTGTTTACAGTATACAATAGGTCCCACTCAGAACTTAGCAGTGCACTGGACTGATTACAGTATACAATGGGTCCCACTCAGGACTTAGCAGTGCACTCGACTGATTACAGTATACAATGGGTCCCACTCAGGACTTCAGCAGTGCACTTTTCATCAGAACACATTTCATGAATTCTTCATTCACTATACTGTTTCCATTTACTTCAATGATGAAGACTACGTTGGTGAGTTTTGCACGCTGCTGCGTCACAGTACTTGCAATCAGCCAATGAGATTCACTGATGAACTTCCCATTGATAAAGCCTTTGGCTATACTAAGGAATTATGGGTAATTTACTTAGTAATACTTGACTGATGAATGTTGACACAATGTAACTAGTTTGTACATCAGGATGCTGAAACACCGCATCCAGGTGTCACGTGACTTGAGTGTTTCCGTATTGTTGTTTCAGGATTCGCCGTGTGAACAGGTGATTCTGCGTGACATCAACCGTACGTTCCCCGCTCACGACTTCTTCAAAGAAACAGGCGGCGACGGGCAGGACGTCCTGTTCAAGATCAGCAAGGTACTTCTGTTTCAGTGCACTAGGTGGCGCTTTATACATTGTTTAATTTCATGTTTCAAAAGTTCCTCATTATGTAATTGTCTATTTTCATTACCAAGAATTGAATATATAACTATTCGTAGTAAACATCCTTGGTCACAGAATCTTAATATAGTTATAATATAGTTATATATTTGTGTTTTCATCAGCTCAGATTGGTATCAAAACCAGTGTACACATGCAGAAATCCGTACAATCATGTCGTTGTTTCATCAAACTGACTCCAAGTTCTTAATAATGTGTATTCTCTGCTTCTTAGGCCTACTCACTATATGATGAAGAGGTGGGATATTGTCAGGGTCTCTCCTTTCTGGCAGCCGCCCTCGTGCTTCATGTAAGTCATCTTGGCACTACATGTGTTGGTGTCGGGAAATTGATGTGTGCTGTACATCTTAGATGATGGGAGTGTTTTCAGGAAAATTGTGTCTAGAAATTCTTTTGGTCCAGGTCCAGGTAGATTCATTTGGTCCAGGTCCAGGTAGATTCATTTGGTCCAGGTCCAGGTAGATTCATTTCAATGTTTGCATATCATGAGAAATGCCACCCAAATCCCATTCAATACTAAAACTGGAAATACACACCCATTTCAATATGTGACTGAAAATTGGCTCATTTTCATACTAACATGGGCAAAAACCATACCCATTTAACGATCCAAGTCAGCAAAAACCACTTCTCATTGGAACATTGCTCGTCTCAACAGCCCATATGCATTGGCCCGTACCAAGGAAGAACTCCTGGTATTGCCTTCAGTATATTCACTCCGGGTTCACTCTGATTTTCGACACAAAGTTAAAACCCATCATAGAGAGACTAGTGTGCTAGTTATGATGGCGCTTATTTTGAGTTGCGTTGCTTGTTGCCATCGGGGGCTTTAAGAGAAAAAGTTATCATTTTGTTGTCGAAAAATCTCGTATAGAGTTTAGAGGTTAATCTTGGTGGAGCAGTACACAGTCGCCAGTACATGATGTCACAATGAAATTGTAGAACTGTGGAACTGAAAACTCAACAGTCCACCATTGTTACATATAGCAACTGTGATGAACTGAAGTCAAGTCACTATCTCATGTGCCTGTATCCTCGTAAATTCCCTGCAACAATTGTTGGTGCCAGACTAGCATGCTTTATCTTGGGTGAAGCTAATGTTGCATCAGTATCTCACGTACACATATCGTATCCTCATAAAATCTCCTATAACTTTCAGATGCCAGAGGAACAAGCTTTTGCCGTCTTGGTCAAGCTGATGTTTGATTATGGCCTACGACATTTCTTCAAAGATGGATTTGAAGAGCTACACATGAGGTTTCACCAGCTCGACAGCTTGTTGAGGGTAAGTGACTTGGACTGTGTAGTTTGGGGATTTTTTCTTTTTGTCAAAAATGTGGGAAATTTTGGAGCAAAACGTGTGGTTAATTTTCAGATAATTGTTTCTGTCTCTTGATTCTGACTTTTCAGACGAATTTAGATAAAAGAAGATGTGGCCACTGTTCTTTCCAGTGTTTTGCTTTTCTTTTGTTTTGATACGTTACACGGATGTTTGGTACATGTTTTTTCATCACGATTGGTTGTTTAATGCCTTCCAAATTCTACACCCCTGCAAACTTGTGTTGATGTTCTGAGAAAACCTAGTTTGATCTGAATTTGTTGCCAGTTTTCTTCATGTACCCTGCCCTCTTGTGAATAAGTTCAGGTGAGGCTCTCTTGTATGCAGCTTGCCACCCGCTCACAAAGTAACTTCAGCTCTCGGCCTCTACCCACTGCACCTGTCAGTTCTTCACATAATACCAGTTTCCACTGTCAGTTCTTCACATAATACCAGTTTCCACTGTCAGTTCTTCACATAATACCAGTTTCCACTGTCAGTTCTTCACATAATACCAGTTTCCACTGTCAGTTCTTCACATAATACCAGTTTCCACTGTCAGTTTGTGCTGAAAACTAGTGAGCCCCCAAGCAGGCGACTCACCTGTCTCTCTCACAATGTCACCTTCCATTCCACAGGACCTGGTTCCAGACTTGTACCAGCATTTTCAGGACCTTCAGCTGGAGTCGCACATGTACGCCTCACAGTGGTTCCTTACTCTCTTCACGGCCAAGTTCCCACTGTCTCTCGTCTACCACATCATTGACATATTCATGTGTGAGGTAAGCAAGTCCAATGTGCTTTGTCCAATGTTATTCAAATTATTGTGTGAGGTAAGCAAGTCTGTGTGAGGTAAGCAAGTCTTGGGCTTTGTCCAATGTTATTCAAATTATTGTGTTCTGAAATTAGAGAAACTAAACCACGTTCATTCATTCAGTTGGCATGTTCAGCTCAACACATTGAAAAGGTTCGACATTTACTCTGCACTTCTCTGTTACTCTTATTGTGTTGTAGGGTCTAGAAGTTATCTTCCATGTGGCCATTGC
This sequence comes from Phoronis australis, assembly GCA_002633005.1. Taxonomy (NCBI): domain Eukaryota; kingdom Metazoa; phylum Phoronida; family Phoronidae; genus Phoronis; species Phoronis australis. The sequence continues at coordinate 320,371 of NMRA01000278.1, forward strand.
CTTGCTTAAGGTAAGATTCTACATAGTTTCATATGTGCTGCAGACTTGTAAACGACTCATATTGCTTTTTCCGACATTTATACCATTTTTGTTTACACTTGAATATTATTCAGGGATCATTTTAGTAAAAGGTGGGTATGGGTGAATTTGCCATTATCACGCCATGCCTATGGGACAATTTGGAGGAGCTATGGGCCACGTTAGTTTTTGATTTACTTTGTTTAAAATTTTAGTGGGCCCATTGGCCCAGCTTAGGCAATAATGACAGTGCGTCAGTGACATAATTTTTGCGCCAATGACATGGTTCGTGCTCCTAAAATTATCCCTGTTTATTGGTAATTGTTATGCAGTTCTGTTGCTTATAACTGCTGTGTTTTGCTGCTTGTGCAGCTTGACATTGTGAGTGTGTGAAGGGGACCTTCTGATAATAACCTCATGTGTATATATTTAGTGTGTAGCACTTCTAATGCGCCCACATAATTATAATTATGTGGTCACATGATGTTTTCCTCATCCTGTCGGGGAATTCGAGTATGCCCTTGATACCTCACAAAACCATGGTTGGTTCTTGATAAAATTTTGCACAATTTTGTATTCCACTTCTTAATTTGTCCCCAGGGCTAGTGTGGGCGGAGCTTTTCAATGTTTTTCTGGATGATATCTAGACAAGCAATGGACGGATGTCATTGAATCTTTTTTGTATATTTATTTCATTCACAAGAGGGGTTTATATAGGATTCCAAAACTGGGAGTCCAAATTTTCCTCCAAAAAATTGACCGAACATGCCTTTTCCCGCCAGCACTGGTTGTTCCCTGTTACCATTGCTGTCACGGCGCTATGTAGTTGTGTATCCTCCTGTCTCATGGCATAGTACAGTGAAGTGGAAATAAAAATGTTATTGATGAAACATAAATCATTTGTTTATTCAATGACTTCAAAATGAAAGTCTGCTCTTATTGTGTTTGAAATTGTAAACAGAAACGCTTTACTCAAAAAACTTTCATACTAGTGATGTCAGCATTGATTTAGTCCAAAAAGGCTTAACGAGAGGTAAACTTCTCGGCAGCAATGTCCTGTCTTCACGAGAAGTATACAGTGAAATGTCTTACTTGAGCCAGTTGCATTTTTATCTTACGTGAAGTAATGCATTGAAAATCAAAAATATGTAAGGATGCGGCTGCATGGTTTCTTGTAATTGTCGGGGTGTGTCGTTAAGGTTACGTAAAATTTCATCCTTTTCAGTTTCGGACAAAAATAAGTTTAAAAATTGGTCTTTTTTCATCTTCAAGGTCTTTCCGTGAGCACCCACAAGTTTTCAAAGTTTTGTGTGATTGTATATATCATGGCAAAGTATTAATTCAGTGCTCTATATTTTGTGTGAAAAATGAGAAAAATTCAGCTATCGGCCATATTGATTTTACCTTGCTGTGTGGATTTCCTGCATTTTCCACTCGGATGTCTTCAATTCTCTGTGTATGGTGATATGGTCAAAACTCAAATTTGGGAGGGTAAAAAGTTGTTTTGCTCACAGTCAGAGTTTGCTCTAAATTTTAGAAGTAGGCAATATTGGCCCTCGCAGATTTCAAAATAACGATGGTTGACAAGTGATCGTTCACCTCATTACAGGGACTCGTAAAAGTGTTTGTACTGGGGAGTTATTTTGAACTAGTTACCTGAGGTCTATTTTCGGACTTGTACAAAACATAGTGGCTGATACTGGAGAAAGTATGCTGTTCTCCCTATTTTCAGAATCAAGAAAAGTGAATTTCAGCTTAAATTAGGCTGTCCAATACTTTAGAGACTTCCAAACTGGAGAATTTTTACTGTAATTAGTTCTGGATACAAAAAAATTAAAATAACCACTTACTATTTTTGTTAGCTGTATTTTACAATCAAGTTAACAATGTTTACATGTTTAAGTGTTTGAAGTTGAAGAATGTCTGGCAATGTTATTTCTTAACCAAAGTTTTTGCTACAGTAACTGTGCTAGTAGTTTTTGTTGTTAAAGCCACTTTTGTTTTCCTCTGTTCCATGAAATAGAATGAATTTGACCTCCATGTCAATACAGTTTTCACCTGGTCTCTCAATACTACAGGTAGCACAATCAATATTCTATAACTTATTCATGGTTTGGGGACATATTCATTGGCATTTAATTTACCTGATCAATTTTCCTATTGGTCACAATTAAGTCATTCATGGTTTGGGGCCATGGAAAGGTTTACCTATTGTTGAGAGTGGATAATCTCTAGTTGGCCTTGTGACTAACCATGTATATTAGTGGGTATTTTGAAGTTGGCCTCTATGATGATGTGTAGTTTAATATAGTGGCATTGAGGACTGTGATAATGGATGAGAGCAGAAAATATATTCCCAACCACCAGCATTGTGTCAAGTCATATTTGTGCCAAGTCATGTTCCTGTTGAAATCCATTTAATTCCGAGCTATGCCACACTGCTATGCCACACAGTTTAACAATAAGTGGATAGCATAACCCACATCTGCTGTGTGCTCTATAATCACCGGCTTGTTGTAGTCCATCAGGATTACTGCGCCGTAGCTGAATCAGCTGTTTCTTGCTGAGGTAGTCGTTGGCTAACCTTAGTTGTAGCAGTGTCAACACAGTCTTGAAAATGGGCTCGCGCGAGTATCGCACACCTGTCAGCATGTTTAGTCTTTTGGTTGAGGAAGAGAATAATCTGTCAGACAGTGACCAGGAGATCATGATTATCAGCAACGATTTGGACAAAGGTGTGCTTTCAATTGAGCCCATGGAGGAGTCAAAGCAGGTGAGAAATGTTACTTGAAACCACTGTTATTATGTTTGCTAACGCGTTGACCTCTCTGTCCACGCAGATGTCACGTAAGGACTTACTGGCGTTGGATTTCGAGGGTGCGCTCAAGTATTTCCGAGTTCACTTGCCAAAGAAGTACCGCACAGAGGAGAATGCACGAGAGTTGATTGAGGTGGCGCTCAAAACGAAGGTAGGATGATAGTGGATCTGGGTGCTCTCCGGGTACTCCCTGTTGCTTTTGTTTACTTTGATATGGGCTAGACAGTGTTCTTTCTAGCCAGGCGGAATTTTTTCCCAGACACTGCATCACTTTGACCAAAATACATGTTGGCATTGAAATAATCATCAAAACCTGTCAGCAGAGCCATGTAGCCATGTAGCCATGTTTTATGTTCACACGGCATTGTTTCCTCTCATATTGTTACTATTAGTATTAGTATTATCATCATCATCACCATTATTATTGTCACCATTATTGTTATTATCATCATTATCATTATCATCATCATCATCAGCCTCATTATTATTATTATTATTATTATTATTATTATTATTATTATTATTATTATTGTGGTTGCAAAATGCCTTGTTAATAAGACTGGAAAGCCAGTTAATGTGTGTGCTGTGTGGTGAAGCCTGTATGAATGTATGTATATGTGTGAACTCATTTACCATAAAAGGTTTTATGCTTGCGTCACTGACATCATTTTTGCATTGGAAATAGCAGAGATAATAGTAGCAAGCGGGCAATGAGAAAGAGACAGCTGACTGGCAGTTGATTAACTAGTAAAATGCCAGTCAATTATTTCCCACGATGCATTTCACATAATGGCCGTAGCATTGCGGCAGTGTGCATGGTAGACTTCCCCGAGGCCCGTTTCATGAAAAGTTACTTATGAAATACGGTGTTAAGTTCCACACAATTGGTAAAAAGTAATTAAATCTGCTACATCTCTCGGTGAAATCACACACATAACTGCTAGTTGTTGAGATAATTTCTATAAATTATTTCTAGACTGATGCACTCATAATTGCTTGCCTTAACGTTTATTCAGTGGGTAGCGCAAGACCAAATCTCTATCTTAAGTAGCTTTTTATGAAACGGGCACCTGCATTCACTGCACAGTCCTGTTGTACCATGGATATGATGTGTTTGTCTAATTCTAATCATCACTGTGATATGCTTGATTAGAAAAGCTCATGTTCATAGCTTATTGCTGTCAGGTACTTGTGGATGTCCATATGTCTGATGTTGTGTTGCTATATATTTGTGCATTAGAATTTCACCAATTGGGTAAAGTAGTACGTGGCCCAACATGCCTTTTTTTGGGCTTCTGTCACATTGCTGTGAGTTACCGCGCAGCGTTGGGTGGTGATACCTTGTGTGCTGATGCAAACCATGCTAGCAATAGACTAAAATTTTCTTAATCTTTAAATTCTTGTGGAGAAATTTGACAAAACAGAATCTCACTTGTCGCCCATATTGTGTGCTAAGTAAGGAAAGAAGCATGGTACTGTAATCAAGGTAAAGTTGCTGCAATAAAACGTAATAATGTAATATTTGTGTTGGATGATAGGTCATTCTTCAGCAGTGTCTGCTTATGGTTTAATGGTTGAGGTTGGGGCTCAAATCTCTAACCATGGTACTCTTGTGGCCTTCGGTAGATGGGCATGTCCTGATAGTAAGCGGAGGGTGTATAGTGTGGTGCTATGTGGTCCTTTTTGGAATCAAAAGTGTATTTTTGGAAATGTGGTTTTCGTGGTTGCTGTGCAAAATATGCCTTTATGTTACAGCGAGGACAGAACCTAGGTTTCACTAAAGGGTTTCTAGTTCTTTCTAAGGACGCTATGGCACCAATGTACATATAGGTATTTGTAGGATCTTGAAAAGGGGAAGTAGTGAATGAAAATGGACTTTTGTACAGTCTGAGATAGAACCCTGTTTGCAGTGTCACATTCAAGGCATGTTTTTGGCTAAAGTTGATTTTTTTCCACCTGTCCCTGAACCTGTTAGAGTCTAGGTGCTTGCTGGAGATTTTGAGAATGAATTTGGTGCGATGGGACCTTAATTCTAGCAACTATTTCTATACCGCATATAAGACATTCATGAGAAAGTAAATGGGACATCTGATTGGCAGGCAGATCAGAGGCTTAAAACAAACTCTCAGCCAAGTTTCATATTTACCGTTTTACAAAGAATGAGCCTGACGTAGGGTGAGAAAGTGATTAAATCACATCGCTAGCAACTACTCCATACTGGAGGCCAGCAATATGGCAGGGAAGGATTCTCTTGCATTAACATATTTGTTAAACTTGGCAAAATTCAACAAAAACAACTTAAAATCTGAAGATCGTGTCACAGGTTATGTGGTCCATGCATATTACCATATTAACGTTGTGTATTCTAAAACTAGATTTTAATGGTGGATTTCTAGTTGTAACGTTTGGCAATGTTTAGAACCAAGATGGCGGAATGTCCTTGATGAATCCAGTAAGATCGCAATTTCCATTCCCATTAATGCGGAAGGTGCTAATATTCTGACCAATCACACGTGATCACCACGCGTGTGCAGAGCCTTAACACAAATCCTGTCATTGTAATGTTGGCTTCTCACAGTCAGAAGATGGATCTGCCATGTTATTTGGAGTAGGACGATAAGATTGCAGATTACGTGTCTGGCGAGTGTTCACATTTGAAATTTTTTCAGACTACAGATCAGACGTATATAACCTTTCTTCTGATTGGATGGAATTTAAGCTCTATATACGTGCCAACAACACCTTCAGACTAGTTAAAAGTAAACCGTTTAAAGTGATCTGAATCAAAAATTGTTTTCTGACTTGAGGCAGCTAAAATTAACTTCTTGGAAATACACATAAATTGATCACTTTTGCTGGCACTTAATTTTTGCTGTGTCAGCTGTTGCGCCAACTGAAAATAATTGCTGTGTGTGAATTTTCTTTTGTGTTCTCAATTAGTGTTTGTTAGGGTTGTTCTAGTGAATAAGTCTGTTGATTGATTGGTGGTTAAAGGTTGTTGACAACTTTTCAGTCCTGGCTGTTTTTTTTTCATCGGTATTAGTTTAATAATGACCTCTTCCCTTGTTCAGTTTTTTATTGATCATGAAAGTTAATCATTAAATATCACCTGATTCAACATTTACTGTCTTTGAATGAAGATCGCTCTTTTGTTTCCTCTGTGTGTGTGCATATTGGGGTCATCTATGTCTGGGCGTCCAGACGTCCGGTGTGCGCTGCTGTTTCTGGAAAACCCCTTGCGGGTTGGTGTATTCAGTAGGCTACGAAAACTCACGAAAATTAATAGTGCGTCTTTTGAGAATTGGAATGAAATATCTTACGTCAAAATTGCACGTGAGTTTTTCGACGTGAACTGAAAAAGTCTAAAATTTGTTGTTCAGAGCTAGTGGCAGTGTAATGTGGCGTCCAAAATCAGTTATAATAAAATTGCAATATTTAAAAAAGATTACATTACTTAAAATGTCTCATTCAGTATTGAACTGCTGAATATATCTTTTGCTTTTCAATAGTTTAGAAAACGATGGAGACAGAGATCAATATTTTGAGTGAATTGTCCGTAATAGGCTGCCAAGTCATAATTAAAGTCGCAACACTTGAATCGCCATCAATTCCGGTTATTTCTTTAATTATCGTCTAACGTGGTTGCCATGGCTACCTCGTGAATGTTAGGGGCTTTATTGTGACTAAGGAAGGAAACACCAAGAATGTTACCTTGAATGATAATATGTGGCTGGTTGCTTAGTTACAGTTGATAAATCTTCAGCTGAATTTTGTTCAAAATACCTTTTGAATACACCGATTGGTCTGTCTGCCTTTTTGATAGTGCCATAATTACATTTCAGCTGATTTGAAATTTGTAAAGTTTCGAAACGGGTTTTATATTCTGGTTTTCCTTCATAATGTATAGCCAGCCTGTCTTTGTACTAGATTACTATTGGCCATTTGACTATTTCCCCAACTTTCTCCACGTCAACTCTGCGTTTCTTCTATGGAATGTTCTGGCTAATATTCAAACATAAATTGTTCTTTGATTCTCATTTTGTTGTCTTCATAACTTTGTAATTTAAATGAAACTCTCAGTAACCCATGGTTACCCACCCCTCCATCCTCAAGAGCAGAATTTTAGTTATTTCAATTTTGAATTTGGAAACTAGAAAGTCAGGCTGAGGGTTAAACCGATTACTTCTAAGTGTGGGTGTGCAAAAGAATAATTGCTAAAACTTCAGCTGTGGGTGATTATACTGAAGGGATACAGCACAGATGATGCTTGAAGGAAAGGGGATGGTTGAAAATGTCACCACTTGTTTTTGCTTTAGGTAGGCCTGTTATGAATAGAAGCTTAAGATATTCAATTAATCCTATAGCTAATCATAGGTTTACAACATTTGAACAATAATTGAGGTGTCATTTTCAAAGAGCTTGCTTAGTGGAGCTATTGATAAATATTGGTACCCCTTGTATGACTTCAACATGCACTCTGTTCCCTTTGTGCTGGTTTCAGCTCAACTCATCACTTTTTATTGGCAAAGCCTGCTCTGTTTCTTGCATAACTTTTGTTTAAATTTTGAAAAATCAGCAGGGGTTTCCCTGTACGTGTAATTTTCTGGTCAATAACCTATGTTGTTTACTAAACCTTCAGTATGGAAGAGGTGGTCATTAGCATGTGACCAGAACAGTGACTAGTTAAAGATGTGCTTGCATGCTCCTAACTGTGCTAATGTATAGCAGGAACTAAAGGACAATGTATCTTTAATGATGTGCTTGCATGCTCCTAACTGTGCTAATATAGAGCAGCAACTCAACGACAGTGCTATTTGAACATCATCTATGCTAAACAAAGTGCAGTTGTATTTACTGACAACTTGTAAATGTGAAAACAAAAAATTCTGCAAAGGTGACCTTGAACTAATAACGTGCCTTGGGGGTTCACATAGCCCCCATCATGCAGTGTTATTCCTCAGCATCACATTAGTTACTTGATACGGTTCAGTGATTTGTAGCGAATCATTTTCGCCACAAAACTCGTTCTTAAAAGGGTTAGGCAATTTTCAACTTAGTTGTATGCGCACCGGTCGCTACGTATGTGATGTTTTTATAACTAATTTGACCAAGCAATCACAGAGATATGAAATTATCCTGCAAGTTCCACTTTAAGTAGGATGGTTAAGTAACTTCCTGTGTATATTTGAGTGGAAACAATTGTCAAAGTCAGTTTGTCCTTTTTAAGAGACATTATCAGTGGCCAAAAGTGCATCTGGGGATTGGTGTTGAATCCTATTTCTTGAAGTTGTGAGTTTTAACGTGAGCTATAAAACAAGAAAGATATGTTTTTTGTGATTTTGTTATAAATATCTAATTCTTGGGGTTGTCTTCCCGACATATGGTGTAATCAAAGGTTGTGTCGTCACCATTTGAATACTCTTAAATAGTCTGCTACGCAACGCATGCAATTTGTGGTAGAATGTGGAGGTGCTTCTGTAATGTTAGTGGATCTATGGCTTATAATCCTATGCTAATTTCACTGAAATTACTTTTCTTGCTGAGAATGTCAATTAAAGAGACTTAAAACACCACCTTGACCTAGTTACAGCTGTCTATATATAGCACTACTTGTACTTAAATGAAATTGTCTTAGTCATTCATTTTTGCATTGAAATTAAAAAAAAACAGTTTAACAAAATTTCACTTTTCTCTCATATCGTATGGTAGCTTTCGTCGACTGTCAGCTAACTTTGTCAAAGTTATGACAAAAACCCAGAAGAAAATCAGATGAGAACATGAGATCTTTCACAGAAAAATTTTTGCAATAAACTTTTGTGACTTTTTGAAAAATACTCATAGAAGAAGTTTGACCATAGTTTGATTACACACGTTATAATTACACGTGTTATAATTACACATGTTATAATTACATGTGTTATAGCCATTTGTGATTATAACTTGTATAATGCTACAACTGCATACGTTACAAGTCAAAAGTATTCAGATGAAATGACCCGGCATTCCCCGTCATGACGACTGAACGGAAGCTGACTTCATCATTAGAACAGTGTTCCCTTACGACAGAGACTGAAGGAGAAGTGATAGAAATACTTGTATGGTGGCTAAGCCATAATAGTTATTATTCATTATTTCTGCTGATAGAATTAGCTGTGATGACGTGGAAACGATGTTTTGTCTGACTTTAGTCTTGTATCGTATGTTACTGTTACAAGACTTGTGTTGGACTAGCTATGAGTCCTGATTTTGCTGTTGAAAGCAAGATTTACTTCTTAGAGGGACAGACTTACAGAGCTCTACTGAATTTGCCTTCATTTTGTGTGAATAAATTATGATAACATCATGTTCCTACCAGATACAGAAATTCTCCACTTATTTGGACAAAATAAATGAAATATATTTTCCTGATAATCAGGGGTGTGCCAAATAAGCAGAATATTTGGGTTTCGCAAATGCGAAATTAACTGAGTAATCAAACAGCCCTACCTGCCTGAGTGTGAATTTAACAAAATTCGGCCTATGGGTTGCATGGTGTTCCAATAAACACTAATTATAAACAAACTACTTCCATTTTGAGTGTTAGTGTATTGCCCTTCATTGGTTAAACACAGTTATGAACATAACACTCTGTGTGACACAACATTCCTACAGGTCACCCATATGACTACATGTTAACAGCAGGAGATATCCGGTATATATTGATGAATTAAGTAGTGAATATACAATATTCAAGCCTATTAACATAGTTAAACAGGTGTGTTTTACTGGAATTGATAACAGTGGTTGCATTGACATTTTGCGAAGTGCACTACTCACTGCGTGCGAATGAACTGTGCTAAGAAATGCCCACTAAGAAACCTTGTGCGAAATAAGTCATGGACAAAGTATATTTTTCAAAATTATTGTGGGTTTGCGAAGTGAGCCAAGTATGCTAAATAAGTGTTCAGTTACTGTGTTATGGTGGATTTGATGTACATGATGAACTTTGGAATAAAGTTCAAGTACAGTCAGGAAGGGTTTATAGAATTTCTAATGCTCAATGTGTTGAACGCTAAAAAACAACGGATACAGTGAAAATATACGGTAAGCTGAACTAGGATTTTCCTGATACTGAAATTTGGATTGACCCTAAATTTGGATTGACCTTTAATTTGAAATTCTAAAATTTGGTGCAAGCTCCAAAATGGATTGCAGCGATTATTGAGTTACTGTTTCTACTTGGAGAATTTTTACCAAATGAGATGTGTAGTGATGCTCTTGTGGTATTTATTGTTGGTCCACACGCTGGCATTTTCCTCTTCGTTTGTTTTAATTGTGTGTTTGTGTGTGTGTGTGTCTGTGTCTGTGTCTGTGTCTGTGTCTGTGTCTGTGTCTGTGTCTGTGTCTG